>CAUYQV010048476.1:0-23052 GCA_963574575.1 Galagoides demidoff
AGAAAAAGATGGAATACTACCCAACACATTCTATGAAGCTAACATCACCCTGATCCCCAAACCAGAAAAAGACTCAACAAGAAAATTATAGACCAATATCACTAATGAATATTGATGCAAAAATATTCAACAAAATCCTAATAAACAGAATCCAGAAACACATCAAACAAATTATATACCATGACCAAGTGGGTTTTATCCCAGGATCTCAAGGATGGTTCAACATACATAAATCTATAAATATAATTCATCACATAAACAAATTAAAAAACACCATATCATTCTCTCAATTGATGCAGAAAAAGCTTTTGATAATATCCAGCATCCCTTCATGATCAGAACACTTAAGAAAATTGGTATAGAAGGGACATTTCTTAAACTGATAGAGGCCATCTACAGCAAACCCACATCCAATATTATATTGAATGGGGTTAAGCTGAAATAATTTCCACTCAGATCAGGAACAAGGCAAGGTTGCCCATTGTCTCCATTGCTCTTTAACATTGTAATGGAAGTTTTAGCCATTGCAATTAGGGAAGAAAAAGCAATCAAGGGTATCCCTATATGGTCAGAAGAGATTGAACTTTCACTCTTCACAGATGATATGATTGTATATCTGGAAGATACCAGGGATTCTACTACTAAACTCTTAGAAGTGATCAAAGAATACAGCAGTGTCTCAGGTTAGAAAATCAACACTCATAAATTGGTAGCCTTTGTATATACCAACAGTAGCCAAGCTGAAAAAACAGTCAAGGACTCTATTCTGTTCATGGTAGTGCCAAAGAAGATGAAATATTTGGGAGTTTACCTAACAAAGGACATAAAAGTTCTGTATAAAGAGAACTATGAAACTCTAAGAAAAGAAATAGCTGAAAATGTTAACAAATGGAAAAACATACCATGCACATGGCTGAGAAGAATTAACATTGTTAAAATGTCCATACTTCCCAAAGCGATATATAATTTTAATGCAATCCCCATTAAAGCTCCACTGTCATACTTTAAAGATCTAGAAAAAGAGTACTTCATTTTATATGGAATCAGAAAAAACCTCGAATAGCCAAGACATTACTCAGGAATAAAAACAAAGCAGGAGGAATCATGCTACCAGACCTCAGACTATACTATAAATCCATAGTGATCAAAATAGCATGGTACTGGCACAAAAACAGAGAGGAAGATGTATGGAACAGAATGGAGAGCCAAGAGATGAATCCAGCTACGTACCATTACCTGATCTTTGACAAGTCAATTAAAAACATTGAGTGGGGAAAAGATTCCCTATATAATAAATGGTGCTGAGCTAACTGGTTGGCCACCTGTAGAAGACTGAAACTAGACCCACACCTTTCACCATTAACTAAGATAGACTCTCACTGGATTAAAGATTTAAACTTAAGACATGAAACTATAAAAATACTAGAAGAAAGTGTAGGGAAAACACTTGAAGAAATCAGCCTGGGTGAAAATTTTATGAGGAGAACCCCTCGGGCAATTGAAGCAACATCAAAAATACACTATTGGGACCTGATCAAACTAAAAACCTTCTGCACAGCAAGGAACACAGTAAGTAAAGCAAGTAGACAGCCCTCAGATTGGGAAAAGATATTTGCAGGTTATGTCTCCGACAAAGGTTTAATAACCAGAATTCACAGAGAACTCAAACATATTAACAAGAAAAAAACAAGTGATCCCATCTCAGGGTGGGCAAGGGACTTGAAAAGAAACTTCTCTAAAGAAGATAGGAGCATGGCTTACAGATATACGAAAAAATGCTCATCATCCTTAATCATCAGAGAAATGCAATCAAAACTACTTTGAGATATCACCTAACTCCTGTAAGGATTAGCCCATCTCACAAAATCCCAAAGCCAGATATGTTGGTGTGGATGTGGAGAAAAGGAAACACTTCTACACTGCTGGTGGGAATGCAGACTAATTTGTTCCTTTTGGAAAGACATCTGGAGAACACTCAGAGAACTAAAAATAGACCTGCCATTTGATCTTACAATTCCTTTATTAGGTATATATATCCAGAAGACCAAAAATTGAATTACAACAAAGATATTTGTATCAGAATGTTTATTGCAGCCCAATTCATAATTTCTAGGTCATGGAAGAAGCCTAAATGCCCATTGACCCACGAATGGATCAATAAATTGTGGTATATGTACACCATGGAATACTATGCAGCCCTAAAGAAAGATGGAGACTTTACCTCCTTCCTGTTTACACGGATGGAGCTTAAAAATGTTCTTCTTAGTAAAGTATCTCAAGAATGGAAGAAAAAGTATCCAATGTACACAGCCCTAATTTGAAACTAAATTATAGCCTTCATAGGAAAGATATAACCTAATTATAGCCTTAGAATATGGGGGGGGGAGGGAAGGGGGTGGGTGGGTGGAGAGCGGGTGATTGGGGGGTTCACCTGTATGGTTTATCTTACAAGGGTACAAGTGAATCTTTCCAAAAGCAGAATATGATTGTCTTAATAACTAAGAAAATGACATGAAGGCTACATTAACCAGTTTGATGAGAGTATTTGGAATTGTATATGAAAACACCACAATGTACCCTGTGATTGCATTAATGTACACAGCTATGATTTAATAAAAAAAAAAATCACTGCAAAACATAGCAACCTAAGTGTATTATTTCACACATTCTGAGGTCAAGAATCTGAAAGTGGCCGAGTTGGGTAGTTCCAGCCTTTTCTGGACTCTGTCATGAGATTGGAGTCAAGCTGTCAGCCAGGACTTTAGTCTCATCTGAATGTTCAGTTGAGGGGGATTCACCACAAAGCTTACTTGTGTGGTGGGGGGCAGGCCTCTGTTTTTCACCAGTTGTTTCTGGAGACTCTATTCATCTTTATATGTATATATGAATACATGTGTATGGGTGTCGCTTTAAACTACCTGAGTGACTTCATAACAACTAACTTCCCTTACTTCTGCTACATAGTCTTCATCACAAAATAAAGCCTGGTGCAATGTGGAAAAGGAACCACAACAGTATGTGAATACCAAGAGTATTGGTGTGTGAATACCAAGATAGAATACCAATCCCTGTCATCTTCTGGCTCCCACACAGAACTTAGAATTTTCCCTTTCTCCTTCAAAGGCCTGGCAGGAGATAGTGAAAGTAACAATAGAGTTTGCCACAGTGAAGATGTTTTTGACCTTCAGGGTAGGGAGGTTGATGGTCCCTCCAGCACCTCTCCATCTGAGAAGCAGGCCTCCATCAGGGACCCTGTGAGGATTCCATCCAAGCGGAATTTTAATAGTCTATCTCTGTAAAAGAGTTAAACCAGGGCTAACTTGGCTTAAAGCATAATCTTCAACTCAAAAAGTTTTTTAAAGGAAAAGAATTTAAAAAATACAGAGAACTCTGCATTCATTTTTTTTTTGCCCAAATTTGTTACCTGAAATACACCAACATCTCAGAAATTTTTCCTCTCACACAAGGGTCAGAGGTGCCCTGCCTCATCCTGCCCACAAAGAGATCCACAATAGCTGAGAGAATTTGCCATCCCAGGGAGTCTTGGCCAATCAGGGCTGAAAGAACCTGCTTGAGAAATACTTCCTTTGGGGATGTCCATCACTCTAAAGAATGTCCATGGGCTACTTTGGATTTTTTTCCTTTCCTCTTCCACTCATGGGAACCATCCAAAAGGCTCTTTGAATTCTTGGTTCTTCATCATTTTATCCTTTAATTATATCCCTTAGGTTTAGACATAGAAGTTTTTAACATCTTAGGGCTTTTATTCAGCCAGGCATCTTCTGTGATCTCTAATATCACATAGAAACCCAGCTCAAGGAGGGCTGTAGAGGTCATTCGGTGAGTATTCATGTTGAGAAAGGAGCTAACAGATGCTCAAAAAGGAAAGCTACCTGTCCAATGGGCCAGCCAACTTGAGAGCTCATATAAGAATCCAAGTCTCCTGACGTATAGCCCAGCCCTCTGTCCACTTGTCTGGCTGGCCACACTCACAGTGCATACCTTCCTGTCCTTAATTTGTCCCTCTTCCCATGATCCTTGACTCAAGAGTGAAGCCACAATTTCTCCTGTCTGACAAATGTACTAAATCAGCTTGTTTTCTGCTTTCATCAGATTTGTTTTCTCAGCATACACTTTCATCCAATGCCATGAAAAAAATCAAGAATTCCTGGAAGATGCTATAAACTGTCTCTGAATCATCCTGCCTCTTTTTTCCAATTACCTTTCCAGCACTAGAGCCAGTAATGCCAGACCGACCTCCCAAAGCCCACTCAGCGGATCAGTTGGCCTGCTCTCCACCACCCTCCTCTACTTCCCCAAATCCTCTTGGAGGAGAGCCTTAATTCTTCTCCATGTCAGTTCTCAATGGGATTATTTTGAAAGGTGACAACTGTTCATATGTTTATTTCAAGAAGAAACAGTTAATAACACACGAGAATTTTTTGAAAAAGAAGAACAATAAAAGGAGATTTTTCTCTTCCCTTGATCTTAGCCAAAAGGCCGAGAAGTGATGAGATTTTTCTCTTAATGTTAAAAGAGTATGAAAGTTGAAGAAGACAATGAGACGGCAGTAAGGTTGAGGATGAGACATGCCAACTGTTGACATCTGGATATACTTGGGCATAAAGACTGATAATTCATTGGAAATGCAATTCTGAAATATTTTACCTAGGGATGGTGGAAAAGACAGATGAAAGGCACAATTCCTGCCTGGTACCTGGCTCAGATTCTGGACCCTGGTATAAGCCCCACAGTGACAGGGCTATAGGCAGTGGGACTCTGGTAGAGAAGAGAACACAGCACGTCTCTCCTTATTAGAGACACCTGGCCAGGTTTCAGTGCAGGGAGGGCCACATGAAATGCTGCAGTGTCCTGGTACCTTGCACTCACAGGTTCTGAAGGTGTGAGGTAGATGTTTGCCACAGACTCCGTGCAATCTTAGATAAAGTAGTGCAGACAGGTCCCCAAAAATCTTTATAGGAGGATGTATTAAGGGGTTGGGCAAGAAAGCAAGAATGTGAGAGGATTAGTCAAAAACCTGAAAATAACCCTCCCCACACACACTCCCTCCCAGAGGCAAGGGAATAGGAATTTCTGGATGACGTAGGAATCACTTATCTCTTTATGTGGCCCATGGTACCATGGTACCCAAATCCTGGTGAAACTGGAGCAACGGAAGAATGCATTACAAAAGGAAGCAGCCTGAGTTACCTACAGCACAGCGTGAAATACTTAGCAATAGTAATTTGGTGATTCAGCTTTGTTGTCTGATTAATAATATTTCCTATTACTGTTATTCTTTGATACAGATAGTTCACATTTATACTTTCTTTTAAGGAAAAAAATATTCATATGTAACACTGTAAAGAATTTAAAAAGCTAGAAAATCCCCAAGTAATTCTAAATTGGGTTATGTATTGTATTAGTTTCCTAGGGCTGTCATAACAACTGGATGGCTTGAAAACAAGAAACATTTGTTTTCTCATAGTTGTGGAAGCTAAAGTCAATAATCAAGGTATCAGCAAAGGCACACTCCCTCTGCCACTCTGGATAGGGTCCTTCCTGTCTCTCTCAGCCTTCTGCTGGCAGTCGTCAGTCAGGGCGTTCTTTGGTTTGCAGCTGTATTACTCTAGTCTCTTAGAACAAGGCATGCTCCTTGTGTGGCTGTTGTTATATGACCTTTTTATCTTACAAAAACACCAGTCGTATTGGATTAGAACCCCCCTACAGACCTCATCTTCACCTAATTATTTCTGCAAATATCCCATTTCCAAATTTACAGGTCCTGGGGGTGAGGATTTCACTATACCCTTTTGAGGAAGCACAATTTAATCTAAACCAAGTATATGATGACAAGTAAGCGGTCAGACAACTAAGTTTACAAACTCATCTTAGGAAAAATGCCTCATATCTCATTGCTAAACATCACTATGGTCACCAGATGGCCAAGGGGAGCACTTCACAAGTGACTATAGTGCTATTTAGCAGTGAGGTAGCAGCACTTTTTTCCAGGGTGAGTTTTCAAACTTGATTGTCCAACTTCATGTGATGGAACAGGCTCTATAGCTGTCAAAAACAAGGCTGTGAAATGAATCTATGTTGTTGGACATCAGGCTAGAAGGATCGTGGTAACCCTTGGGGGAGGATGATGACTGGAAAGAGCCATTTAGGGGGCTCTTGGAGTGTTAGTAATATTCTATTTCTTGATCTGGTGGCTTGTGACATGGTTATGTTTAGTTAGTAAAAATTCATCTGGCTGTGTACTTATGAAGTGTGCACTTTTCTGAATGTACGGTAGCTTCAAGGAAAAGTTAATTAGGCCTTTTCCACAGTGCTGTAAAAGTATATTGATGGACATGGAAAGATAGTCCAGATATATAACTGGAAGGAAAACATCAGGCAGCAAAATCATATTGCAATATGATTCCACTTGGAGGATACAGACACATCCATTCATCTGTGAAAGAAATGTCTGGAGAAACAAAGCAAACTGCCAATGTTCAGGTCGGAGTGGAAAGAAAATGCGTTTTCCCCTTCCTCTCAATTATCTGCATCTTCTGATTTCAAAAATAAACCTATATGATTTGTGTAATGCTTTAAATTTCATAAATGAGAAAAGGGTGAAGTAATGAATAAAAATGAATAGAAGACTCAATTGTTAGGGAAAACCTTTTTTTAGATTTTTATTGCACACTGTATTCCAATATGTAGCACGAAAGGATTAAAGAGTTAAATTCAAAAAGTTAAAAACTGAAAGAAACATTGACCAAAAAGTACCTGATTTCATAGTCATGGAGGATTTACTATACCCTCCTCTAAAAAGCAACAGATGATATTAAAAAAAAAATTGATGTTTTTACATTAAAATTTAAATATTTGAAAGTCAGAAAAATCATTAACAAAACTGAAATATAAATGCTAAACTATAAACTTATGTTTATAAGGAATATAGAAAACAAACAGTCAAAATCTTTAATATGAAGTATTGCTATATTTTAATAAAAGAAAAACCTAGTATTTCAATAGATAATGAGAAAAATACATAGTTAATAAAAAATAAATACAAGTAACAATAAAAATGTATTTTAGAATGCTTGTCCTCACCTGAAATCAAAGAAATACCATCTAAAAACTCTGAAATACCATTGTCTATCA
The DNA here is from genome assembly GCA_963574575.1 of Galagoides demidoff. Lineage (NCBI taxonomy): Eukaryota > Metazoa > Chordata > Mammalia > Primates > Galagidae > Galagoides > Galagoides demidoff. The sequence continues at coordinate 7,156 of CAUYQV010048476.1, forward strand.
AATTAGCCAGGAACATAAATTGTAAAAGTCGAAATTGGATTAGTAGCTTGATTTAAGAATTCAAATAAACACTGTAACTTTCTTCAGCCTTTACTACTTTCTGCCCAGAATTGTACTGTAATAAATACAGGTTGATTCAGTTGATTCCACATAACAATTTTCCCCTCTTCTGATTTTAAGACTGCTGCCAGGAGAATGGCCAGAGCCAAGAAGATGACATCATGAGGAGTAAAGCCAAGTATGAGAGTGTGTGCTGACCAACTGTACTCATAAAGGGAAATGCACAGGAGAAGGTTGGACTCAAATTACAGCCAGGAAATTTTAAAGTGTATAATTAATCTTTTGCATGGTTTATTGAGTATATTACAATATTCAGATCATTTTCAAGTTGTGTGTGTGCGTGTGTTGCATGCATGTGTGTGTTGGGGGAATGGGGCAGGAAGGGATACAAATGACAAAGCCCCTTTTATCACTGGCCAAAAGGTAGGCTTATAGGAGTACAGTTGATCTAATGAAAACACTTACAATGTTAACTAACTAGTAATTAAGAGCACTGAGAAAATGAGAGGACTGGGAATACTGAGACAAAAAGACGTAGGACTTTTTATAAAACAGGTAAAGTAGAATGGAAGTCACCATTTAGTAAGAAGGGTTTGAACACAGTAGAAGCTGCTGAAACAGAATTCCACTTTGCATGCAAGCACCTTGCCTTTGACTCCTCGGCCTTTTCAGCAGCTTTTCCCTGTTAATGACATTACCATCGAAGCTCAGGAGTGTCCAGAGCTCCTGCTTACCTGAGTGTGCACTCTCTCTCTCTGTCACCACATCAAATATCTTCGGGAACATGGAATACACACACACACACACACACTATGTTTAGACATAGCACATAAAGTATGTATTTTCAGTGTCTTTCAGGTTTATTTGTAGTCACAAAAGTAGCATGTACTGTCATTAAAAAAAATTCAAACTATACAAAGTATAGAAAACAAAAATTCTCATATTATCCCTAAGTCTACTATTAGCAGTATAGCGATTTCCTTAAATACAGAATATCTTAAAATAATTCTATACAGAATTCATGAATGGGATATTGGCATATTTTAAAGTATATTTTAACCAATCCAGAAAAAGCAATAGACTGCAAAGTCACGAATGTTCAAAATACCACACATCAGAGCCTGAGCATTTGTTGAACATTCCAGTGGTGTATGTTGTTTGTTAGAACACTGTGTACTCTCTATGTACATGTACCAAAGAAATCAGGTAGAAAATGAAGCAGTCCATGTCCTGGGAGGATTCCAAGCTCAGATTATTTTCCCTGAGAAGACTGTCTGTGGAAGCCCATGAGGACAAGACAGTAGTTTTTCTGAGTTTTAGACAAACTCGTGCAGGAAATGGGTGGCTTGTGTCCACAGGAAGACAGATCTCGTGCTATGTGGCAGGGAGGCATGTAGAGGCTATACAGAAGATCCAGTGGTGGAAGTGAACTGCCTGGCCTTGGAGAGGCAAGATGGTCGGATAGCCAGACCTTCCTCCTCTTCCCTTACTGAAAAGAGCCCTGGCGTGTATTGGCATTCCAAGTTCTAGGTAGCACCCTCAGTTCCATCTATAGCCAGAAAAACAGCCAGAACTGGCCTTTTGTACAAGACACAGAGGAAAAAAATGCATTGTGGTATTAGAGAGAACAGTAGAGAAGACAGGCTTCTGGAGAGAGCCTCTGGGTTTCATGCTTAAGCCATGACAGTCACAGAGCCCAGCTACACATTCTGGAGGAACCAGGGGAAGCCCTCCAGCCTCACAGGGTGCATCCGAGTTTGGATTCCCTTAGTTACAAGAGCAAACACAGAACAGAGCTTGGCACACAAAAATGTCTTGGGGAATCTTGGGGTCTCCCTCCCTGGGAGGATATTTAAAAATAAGAAGGCAGTTCTTACAAGGGGTTGACTTGTACTCTCAGTAGCAATTACTCTGAATAGTGAAAGAGGTGGGACCTCATTTTATACTCCAGTCTAATGAAGTGAGCAATTTAGGGAGATTTTATACAAGTTATATGATAAGAGATTCTGGTATATGCAAATAATGGAACACAATTCAGCAATTAAAACGGAAGAAGTACATTAATTATGTACATAAAGGCATAGGAGGTGTGTCACATCAATAAGCGAGTAAAGCAAAATGCAGAACAGAATATACATTTGGTTTAATAAAATTATATACCATATTTATGTGTGTATGTATATATATAAAATTTCATCCCCCATATGCCTATGCCAAGCTGATTGCCCTTCTGTGCCCTGAGTCTACCCAATGGAAGGGGGATCTTGTTCTAGTTTGCACAAAGGCATACTAAGCGGGCCAGGTTCTGTCCATTGGATGAATCCCTGACCTTTAAAGTCTTTGGTTTGTCAATTCAGAATTCTAGTTGATAGTTATTTACATCCAATTTTGCATTTCACCATTCTACTTTCAGCTGAGGGAAGAGGGTCCAGAACAAGGCTGGTCCACATTTCTATGTTATTGTGATCTGTGCAGTAGTGTGTTAATTGCTTTCCTTTTCTGGAATTCAGCTTTGGCATAATCTCAGAGGCCCCTCCCACCTCTAAAATCACACGATTACTTGTGGCATTAGTTTATAGATGTCTTCTACAATGCCTCATTTGTTTCAAATCAATGAGATGATCTCTCTGGACCTTCACCACTGAATGAGAGCCTTAGGAAAAGCAAGAAAGCCTACTTTCAGCACTGTTGACTACACTTCACCCAAACTGGTGCCTTTTGTTCATCATCCCAGACCCTGGTGTATGTCCCTGAAGATGTCCTTTCATTGCTACAAAAGCCCATTCTGCTTTACCTCCTAAAAATTCTAGTGAAAGTGCTAAAGCTTCTTTTGTACCTGAAAGATGGTTTGGGCAGATTCCTGGATCTTCCTCTCCAAGTCTTGTTTGAGGTAGACCATCTGCTGATTTCCTGCACTGTGCTTGTCAACATCATCATCTGGGTTGTTTGTACAGTTTCTGTCTGTTTAAGATCTTCTGCACAGGTAATGGCAGCCTTTGTGCACTGAGTGCCTGGTGTTCCACCCACAGAGTTTGTGTTGTTGCTGCCACCAGAGTTCAAGGCCACTACCCTAGAGGTCTGGGCAAGAATGCTTATTTCCTACCACTCCATCCACTCTGCAGCTGCCTCCTTTCTTGTTTGACATGGAGCAGTAGCACAAGCTATTTCTACCACAGCTGAGCTGGTAGGAGCCTTAGCCATAGATGAAGACCTAAACCGGCTTGACTGAAAGCTGCCATCTCCTGGCCAGATTACCAACTGACTTGGGAACTCTCCTCTGGGGCCTCTGGCTTGCCCTGTCTGTTATAAAAACTTGCCCTCTCTTCATCTTGGATGGTACTCAGATTTGTGACAGGGATTGACTCAGAGTGGGGCCTGGGTGGGAATACTCTCAATCTCAGTCATGTGTCCTGCCTCTCCACATCCATTTCAGGTCCTGCATCAACCTGAGTTTATTCACGTTTTGTTGAGACACTGATGACCTCCCAGGCTGCAGCTAGAAGGATGCTTCAAGCCTTGGCCAAGCACATTAAAGCTCTCCAGATCACTGTGGGTCACTGGGTCATTCCTAATGGTGTGTTTTCTGATTATGTCCACTTCCTGGCTTCTGTATCTGCAAAATAGAAAATTGAAAACTCATCAACTTCTGGACAATATTTTCTCCTTATATTTGTTCTCCTCATCAGTGAAAGGTTGCAACCAAATTACCCTTCTCTAACACAAGACACTGTATCAATTTTCCAGCCCCCATCCTCTGCCATTAAACCTTTGGTTCTACACAACCCAGTGTATCTTTGAGGCTGTCACTGTGAAATATTCCACTTTGTTTTATTTTGGTTTTTTATTTCATAATATTACTAGGGGATACAAATGTTTTGGTTACATGAGTTGCTTTTGTACATTTTGAGTCAAAGTTCTAAGTGTGCTCATCAATGAAACAATAAGTACTCTTCTGCTAATATCTTAGCTCTGTGATTTTACAACTGGATTATATTTGGAGTTGGTAACAGGAAACAACAAGCCACAGGCACTAATTGTAAAATCTTGGGTCTATTTTTGATTTCATGCTACTGATGTGGTAAAGCAGCAGAAAATAAATTGAAAAGAGATCTGGCTCTGGTTCTGGCTCTTCCACTATCTGTGTAACCTTGAAAATGATTCTTTACCTTTCTGGGTCTCCATTTCCTCACTTATTAAAAAAATATTAAATCATTCGAGAACCATCCATGTGTCAGGAAATTGTTCATCACAGGTAAAGAAGACATGATCCAGATTCAGCTGGTAGGCAAGACAAACAAAAAAAAAGTAAAACAGGAAAGAAAAGGAAGGAAGGAGGAAGTAAGGAAAGAAGACAGGGAAAAGCAGGGAGAAAAAGGAAGAAAAGATATAAAAGGAAAGAAAGAAAGCTGGGATGGAATAAGCAAATAGATATCTAATAATACATTTTATTATAAAAATAAGTGTTTTTCACATTTTTCTTTTCCTTTCTCTTTCTTTCTTTCTTTCTTTCTTTCTTTCTTTCTTTTTTAGACAGTCTCACTTTGTCACCCTAGGTAGAGTGCTGTGGCGTCACAGCTCACAGTAACCTCAACTTTTGGGCTTAAGAGATTCTCTTTCCTCAGCCTCCCAAGTAGCTGGGACTAGAAGGGCCCACCACAGCGCCTGGCTATTTTTTTATTGTAGTTCTCATTGTTGTTTAGCAGGTCCAGGCCAGATTTCAACCCACCTGCCTCTGTGTATATAGTTGATGCCCTAACCACTAAACTATGGGCACCAAGCCTTTCATGTCTTTCTTTAGCCATAGAGCCATTTGTTTAAGACAAATCCAACCTGCCTCCACTGACCTGCAAAGCACTGCTTGGCCCCACCTCCATCTCCCAGAGCTTATCCACTCCTGCTACTGTCGTCTTGTCATTCCTTTGGAATCATCTAACCTCGCTCTCAAATCAGTGTCTTGGCACTCGATACTTCCTCTGCTTGGACCATTTCCCCCCATATCCTCAGATGGCCTGACCTTCATTTCATTCACATCTTTGCTTAAATGTCATCTCAGAGGGAACATCTCTGGTAACCCTGTCTAAAATAAGTTTGTTTCTCTCAGTGCCCTCCTATTTTGTTCTGATTTATTTTTCTTAGCATTTACTTCCACTTGAAATTATATGCTTTGTCATTTGTTTATTCTCTGTCTCCTGAATGTAAATTCCACGGTGAGCATTCCATTTATTAATTTCTATATTCATAGCTACCATTATTATTCCTGACACATAGCCAGAGCACAATTAATATTTGTTGAATGAACATTGGGGGGATGGGCACTCATGAGCAATTGGTTTTATTGAAATATTGGGGTAGAAAGCTAAGTCCTATGCCATCCAGTCCCCTCCTGTGCAGCCCTTGAGGACAATTCCAGGTCTAACACTATAGGAGTTAGTAAATTATTTCACCATAATTTATTTCACCAAAAAAGAGGGCTTACATGTTTTTTTTTTCCCATTCAAATTTCCTTTATTATTTCTTATAGCATAACTGTGTATATTAATGCAATCATGGGATACAGTGTGCTGTCTTCATATACATTTTGAAATACTCTCATCAAACTGGTTAACATAACCTTAATGTCATTTTCTTAGTTATTGAGTCAAGACATTCATACTCTGCTTTTAGAAAAATTCACTTGTACCCTTGTAAGATAAACCATAGAGGTGACCCCACCCATCACCCTCCCTCCCCCCATCCACTCCCCCTCACTTCCTCTCTCCCAATCCCCCTTCCCACATTCTAAGGTTATATTTAGGTTATGACATTCCTATGAAAGCTATGAATCAGTTTTAAAATAGGGCTGTGTAAATTGGATACTTTTTCTTCCATTCTTGAGATACTGAGGGCTTACATGTTAAACTTTATTATTCCTTTTTTTTTAAATTCCAAACATACATACTTTGTTCTAAGAGCTATGCTATGTGCTTAGACTCAAGGACACAAATAATATTATCCATTCAGCTTAGAGTTTATGATCTAGTTATAAAAGCAGATTAATCACAATTAATGTGATGATAGCGGAGCTGGGGGCACACAGAAGATGCAGTAACTGCCTATAGGATACTTAAATTCCTCCTCCATAAAAAGAATATTTACTTCTCAGCTCCAGAGTCTATTATAACAATAAAATAAGAAAGTGGATATGCAATTGCTTGAAATACTGCAGCACACCTTCAAATGTGGGTGTGGTTATTCTAGATTAAATAAGACATCAGCAAAAATGGCAAAGTAAGGAATTTTGACATTTAGCCCCTCCCTGAAATCAATGGTAAAAACAAACTGTCAAAAACTATCAGAACTTTTTTGGAACTCTAGAAATGAACCAAAGACACAGTAACATTAGGAGTACTTATTCAAGAAAACTTATGTAAGAACAGAAAGCTTTGTGATCTTTCAATTTACCTTAGTCCAAGTCCGGCCTTTCAGTTCAGCAGTTACCTTGAAAATAATGGCCTATATTCCCACTACCAGAGAGAGCAAAATGGACCTTGTTCACACACACACACACACACACACACACAGTGTTATTTAACCTATTTGGTGGCTCTCTGAAAAACTGATTAAAAGGCTTACCTTTATGTCATTTGACTCAATGTTGAATTTCACTTTAAGTATTTTTCTCACTGCATTCAATACATTTTTATATGTTGAACTTTTTGTTGTTCAGTTTCTTTTTTTTTCCTTTCAGCACTTTAAATATGTCTTTCCTCTGCCTTTGGCTTCTGAAATTTCTAGTAAGAAATCAACTGTTAATCTTATGAGTAACTCCTATGTATAGGTTTCTGTTGCTGCTAAAGCATCTACTCATGCAAGCATTTGTCAAACTTTAGTCACTGCTGACTGAAACAATGGATAACAGTTGGACACATTGTAGACTAACTTCAAAACTTGAAAAAAAAACTGGGAAATGAAGAGATTTGAAAGCCTCCTATATATTTCTGGGACTCTAGAAATCCACGTTTGCTCATAGCTGTGCACATGCTCAAGAAAGATCTGAAAAGTCTCTACCCTCCTGCCCTTCTAATTCTTACTGACTTTGAGACTGTGCACAAGATGATAGCAAAGCCCTAGATAATATTGTAAGTGGATAGACTGAGATTTGATGGCATGCCTCAAAACACACATAGAGTCCCTTGGCAAAGAATGAAAGAATTTTTGGTTCAGGTGCTTGAGGAAATCTCTGTCTAATTATTAGGACCTCACTAAGCTACCAGAATGGAAATTTCAGTGGCCACATATGACAAGGACTAAAGACTTCACAGAATTAATTCAGAAAAGTCACTAAAAGAACAAACAAAGAAACAAAGACCAAAACCACAACAAGCAGTAAAAACAAACCCTAGCAAGAGAAGAGAATCTGATTTCCAGAGTTGACACGTTACATCCAAAATGTGCACTTTCAACAAACAATTAAAAGGCATGAAAAAACCCAAGAAACTGTGTCCCCTACACAGGGAGAATAAAGCAATCAATAGAAATCCATCAGAACTTCTAGACACTGTACTTACTAGACAAAGATTTCTTTTAATCAGCTATTTAAAATGTGTTCAGAGGTCTAAATGAAAGAACAATGTCTCATCAAATAGAGAATATTCTGGAACTTAAATTAACAATGTACTAGAGTTGTTCAACAGCAGATTCAAGAGAAATCAAATAAATTAGTGAACTTGAAAAATGTTCAATTGAAATTATTCAGCCCAAGAAGAAAAATGAAAATAAATAAAGAAATATAAATAAAGCCTAAGTGACCTATGAGACATTATCAAGCACCAACATATACATAACTTAGAGAAGAACAGTGAGAGGGAGGAATAGAAAAAATTGAATAAATGGTCATAAACTTCTTAAATTTGATTCTAAAAAAAATTTAAAAATAAACCCTTCACATCCAAGAAGCTTAGTGAACTCTAAGTAGGATATGAAGGATGGAGACCCACATGGAGACTCATCATAATCAAATTGATGGAAGTCAAAGATAGAGAAAAAGTCTTGATAGCAGCAACAGAGAAGAGACCTGAGGTCAAGAGATGTTCATAAAATTAACAGCTCCTTTCTCACTAGAAACTATGTAGACCAAAAGGCAGTATGAAGCCATATTCAAGGTGCTAAAAGGAAAAATAAGAAAATCTGAACAACAAAAAAACAACATATAAAATTTATTAGATGCAGTGAAAACAGTGCATAGAGAGAAATTTATGTGGAAAAAACTATATTAAAAAGTAAGGATCTCAAATCATACAGGAAACAAAGGAGATAAAATTTGGTTGCTGTGAAACCTTTAGCAAGACTAACTAAAACAACAACAACAACAGAGCAGATTTAAATTACCAAAATCAGAAATGAAAGAGAGTACATTACCACTGACTTTACAGACATAAAAAGGATTACAGGGCTATTTTATGAACAATATTATCCAACAAAGTAGAAAACTTACATGAAATGAATAAATTCCTAGAAATACACAAATTACCACAATAGACTCAAAAAGAAATATAAAATTTAAGCAGGTATGTAAGTAGAGAGATTGATTTAATAATTAATAAACCTTCTAACAAAGAAAAAAACAGAGCCAGATGGCTTCACTGATGAATTTTGCCAGAAGTTTAAAAAGATTAAACACCAATCCTTCTCAAACGCTTTCAAAAATGTTAAAGAAGATAAAAACTTTCTAATTCATTCTGTAAGGTCAATATTACTCTGTTAGAAAAGCAAGATAAAAATATCACAAGAAAGGAAAACTATAAACTAATATTACTTATGGAGCTAACTGCAACTCCTCAATAAAAAATTTAACAAATGCTTATTGACTAATTGATATATGTAAAGCCCCATGCTAGGCAATTCAGATCTTGAAAGAATAAAAAGAAAGAGGTAGGAAGTGTATTTTAGGAAAAGGGAATAGATCCTCTAACACTACAAAAAAACAAATTTATTGTTTGAAAGACTTGTGCTAAATCTTGATTATTACAAATGTGATCAATTATTTATTCAATGTATATGTGTGTCTTGTAAAAAGAACATACAAGGTTCATTCAAGCTTAACATCTGTGAGTAGACTGTATTATTTGTTAATAATTCTTTGTTTATATTTGTGTATAAAATGAGTATACTTTCCTAACTTTATTATTCCTGACTCTTCTCAGCTGGCTTTGGGCTTAGTCATATGACTTCCTTTGGCCAATGGAAAGTAAGTGAACATACTCTATTTGACCATTTTCATGTTTTGGCTTGACCTTCTGAGCTCCTGCTTTCCAAGTGAGAATAACATGCCTCAGAAGTAGTGTTCCTTTAGTATTGGTCCCCAAAATGAGGATGTAGAAAGCAGACCTGGGTTTCTCCTATATGTCAAAATCAAATCCAGTATAGCACAGCAGCAGCAAGCAAAGTCACAGATACAGATGCAAAAATAAAAAATGAATGTTTGTGGTTTAGCCTACTGAGTTTGGATGTTGTTAGTAATGTACCACTATTGCAGCAAAAACTGACAAAGATAGCCTGTAATGATTTACAAAGATTAGAATCACAAAATCCTAAGTATATAGTATATAGAAGCCTGGATAGTTTAGCTTAGTGTTTGTATTAATTTGCTAGGTCTGTTGTAACTAAGTACCATAAACTGAGTGGCTTAAACAACATTAATTTGTTATTTATTTATTTATTTAGAGACAGGATCTCCCTCTGCCACACAGTGTGGAGTGCAGTGGTGAGATCATAGCTTGCTGCAGCTTCAAACACCTGGGCTCAAGCAATCTTCCTGCCTCAGCCTCCCACGTACATAGGAAGCTAGGATGACAGGCATGGGACACAATGCCCAGCTTTTCTAAAAATAATATTTTGTAGAAATAGGATCTTATTGTATTGCCCAGGCTGGTCTCAAACCTTATCCTCCCACCTCAGCCTCTCAAGTGCTAGGATTACAGGTGTGAGCCTCTGAGAACAGCCATCAACAGAAATGTATCATCTCAGAGTTCTGGAGAGTAGACACCCAAGATCAAGGTACCATTAGAGATGGTTTTTTCTGATGGCTGTGAGGAAGAATTTGGTTCATACCTCACCCCTAGGATTTGGTAGTTTTCTGGCAATTCTTTGGTGTTCTTTGGCTTGTAGGATCTCTACCTTCAGCTTCACATGGCATTACCCCTGTGTGCATCTGCCTCCAAATTTATCCTTTTTACTATATTAGCCAATAGATTTGGTTCACAGAACCCCCAGAGACTCAATCACAAGACTGCTGAAAGTGATTAAGAAATATAGTAATGTCTCTAGTCATATTGGATTAGGGGCCTACCCTACTCCCCAGTAGGACTTATATTAACTACATCTGAGAATAAGATCACATTCTGAGGCACTGGGGGTTAAGACTTCAGCATATGAATTTGTGGATAAAGGTGGGGGACACAATTCAACTTAGAACTGCTTTTTACACTTTTGCCCTTTTCCCATTCTGAAGGTTGTCTATTTGCTTTCATTATTGTGTACTTAGCTGTGCAGAAGATTTTCAGTTAATTAAGTCTCATTTGTTTATTTTTGTTGTAGTTGCAATTGTCATGGAAGTCTTCTTCATAAAATCTTTCTGTAGGCTGACATCTTCAAGATTCTTCCCACATTTATCATTTCATGCCTTTGATTTAAATATTTTATCCATTGTGAATTAATTTTTGTAAATGGTGAAAAGTGTGGATCTAGTTTCAGTCTTTTACATGTGGTTATCCAGTTCTCGCAGCACTATTTGTTGAATAGAGATTCTCTTCCCCAGTCTATGCTTTTGTTTGGTTTATCAAAGATCAGATGGCCATAAGAGACTGGTTTCACCTCTTGGTTTACTGGTTATCCAGTTCTAAATGTCTATATCTCTATTTTTGTGCCAATACCATGCTGTTTTGATCACTGTGGACTTATAGCCTAAAATCTGGTAGAGTTATGCCTCTGGCTTTGTTTTTATTACTAAGAATTTCCTTGGCTATATAGGTTTTTTCCTGGTTCTATACAAAACAAAGAACTATTTTTTCCAGATCCTTAAAGTATGATGTTGGTATTTTAATGGAGAGTGCATTGAATCTACCTAAGATTGCTTAGGGTAGAATAGACATTTTAACAATGTTGATTCTTCCCAGCCAGGAGCATGGAATGCTCTTCCATTTGTTAATGTCTCCTACTATTTCCTTTCTTAGGGTTTCATAATTCTTTTTGTAGAGTTCCTTCACCGTTTTTGTTAGGTATTTTCCTAGGTATTTCATTTTCTTTAAAGCTACTGTGAAGGGAATGGTGTCTTTGATTAGTTTCTCAGCTTGGCTGCTATTGGCATATACAAAGGCTAGTGATTCGTGGACATTGATTTTATACCCTGAAACATTATTATATTTCTTAATCACTTTCAGCAGTCTTGTGGTTGAGTCTCTGGGGGTTTTGTGAGTGTAAGATCATATCATCAGCAATGAGCAAAAGTTTGACCTGCTTTGGCCCCTTTTGGATGTCCTTTATGTCCTTCTCTTACCTGATTGCATTGGCTAGAACTCCCAGAACTATGTTCAATAGTAGTGGCGATAGAGAACAAACTTGTCTGGTTCCAGTTCTAAATAGAAAAGCTTTCAGTTTTACTCCATTCAGTACAATATTAGCTGTGGGTTTGTCATAGACGGTTTCAATCAGTTTAAGAAATGTGCCACCTAAATCTATATTAAGTGTTCTTGTTAGAAAAGGATCCTGAATTTTATCAAATGTTTTTTCTACATCTATTGAGAGGATCATATGTTCTTTGTTTTTGCTTTTACTGATATGGTGAATTACATTTATGTATTTTCTTATGTTAAACCAGCCTTGCATCCCTGGGATGAAGCCTACTTGCTCATGTTGTATAATTTTTTAATATGTAGGTGCAATCTATTGGCTAATATTTTGTTGAGTATTTTTGCATCTATATTCATTAGTAAAATTGGTCAGTAGTTCTCTTTTTTAGTTAAGTATTTTTCTGGCTTTGGTATCAGAGTGATGTTTGTTTCATAGAAGGTGCTGGGGAAGGTTCCTTCCTTCTCAATGTTTTGGAATAGTTTCTGCAGTGTGGGTATAAGCTGTTCTTTGAAGATTTGATTGAATTCTGGTATGAAGCTGTTTGGTCCAGGGCATTTTTTCTGTTAGAAGACTTTTTAATGTTTCTTTGATCTCAGTGGTTCATATTGGTCTGTTCAAGAGATCTATTTCTTATTGGTTAAGTCTGGGGAGCGGGTGTGATTCCAGGTGTTGGTCCATTTCCTCCACATTGTCAAATTTCTGGGCATAGTGTTTCTTGTAGTACTTAGAGATAATTTCTTTTATCTCTGTGACATCTGTTGATATTTCCACATTTTCATTTCTGATGAAATTAGGTTATTAGAGATTTTATTTTTCTGTTTCTAGTTAATCTGGCCAATGGTATATCAATTTTATTTATTTTTTCAAAGAACCAATTTTTTGTTTCATTAATTTTCTGAATGATTCTTTTGTTTTCAATTTCATTTATTTCTAATTTAATTTTTGTTATTTCTTTTCTTCTGCTAGATTTGGGATTAGGATGTTCTGCCTTTTCATTTTCCTTAAGATTATTCATTTGGTTGTTGATGTGCTTTTTCTGTTTTTGAGATGTAGGTGTGTAATGTGATAAATTTCCTCCTTAAAACTGCTTTTGCAGTGTCCGAAAGATAGCTTCATTACAGTATCCCACTTGTAGCTTCATTGTTGTTATATTCCAGGAATTTAACAATTTCCTACTTTATCTTTTCCTTGACACAACTGTTATTCAGCAGATGGTTATTTAATTTCCATGCCTTTGTATGAGGATGAAAGTTTTTGTTGACATTGAGTTCTACCTTTATTGCCTTGTTTGAGAAGGTACAAGGTATAATTTCAATTCTTTTAATTTTGTTGCGGTTTGATTTGTATCCTAGTATATGATCTATTTTGGAGTATGTTCTATGGGCTGACAAGAAGAACATATCTTCCTTAGCTTTGGGATGGTGTGGTCTGTATATATCTATTAAGCTCAATTGTTCTAAGGTCATGTTTATGTCCCTTGTATCTTTGTTTAGTTTCTGTTTAGAGGATCTGTCCAGTTCTGTGAGAGGGCTGTTAAAATACCCAGCTATTCTGGTGTTATGGGATATAATATTGCTCAGAGTAATTAAGATCTGTTTCATAAATCTGAGAGCACTTAAGTTGGGTGCATAGATATTTAGAATTAAAATGTCCCCTTGTTGTATTGGTCCCTTGACCAGTATAAAGTGACCACCTTTGTCTTTCTTTTTTTTTTTTTAATTTTGCTTTCAATTTCAACTGGCTTTCATTCATCTTCATTTGAAGTTTTGTTGTTTCTTTTTAATTTTTTTTTTCTTTTCTTCCTTTAGCAATTCTCTTGCCCTTTGCCTCCCAAGTAGCTGGGACTACAGGCACCCGCCACAATGCCTGGCTTTTTTTTTTTTTTTTTGGTAGAGACGGGGTCTGACTCTGGCTTACTTTGGCTCATGCTGGTCTTGAACCTCTGAGCTCAGGAAATCCACTCGCCTTGGCCTCCCACTCCACTAGGACTACAGGCGTGAGCCACCATGCCTGGCCCAACTTTGTCTTTCTTAACTTTATTTGCTTTAAATCCACTTGTATCTGAAAATAAGGTTGTGACCCCTCCTTTCTTTAGATTTCCATTGCCTGAAATACTGTTCCATTCCTTAACCCTGAGCCTTGATTTGTCCTTCAACATAGGTGTGTTTCCTGGAGAAAGCATATGGATGGCTTGTGCTTTTTTATCCAGTCAGCCAGCCTGTACCTCTTTAATGGGTAATTCAAGCTATTACCATTTATTTAGAGAATTGATAAGTGTGGTGGAATTCTATTCATCTTATTTTGTGAGCGTCCCTTGCTTAGCTTAATCGTTTGCACCACTGTGGAATCTAGGTTTTGTCCTTTAGTTTTTTGGGTGTTTACTTTCTTGGTGGTCCATTTTGATGGTCAGTGTTAAGAATAGGTCTAAGTATTTCCTCTAGATCTGGTCTTGCTGTGATGAGTTTACTTAATGTTTTCATATCAGTAAAAGATTCTATTGCTACAACAATTCTGAAGATTAGTTTAGCAGGATATAGAATTCTGTGCTGAAAACTGTTTTGTCTAACAAGGTTAAAAGTAGATGACCACTCTCTTCTGGCTTGGAAAGTTTCAGCTGAATTGTCCGCTGTCACCCTTATAGGTCGGTTGGTGCTTACTCCTGGCTGCTTGCAAAATTTTCTCTTCTGTCTTGACTTTGGAAAGGTTCATTTTAATGTGTTTTGGAGATGCTCTATGTTGAGATGACCTGGGATTCAACATCCCCCTAAAAGGAATGTTTTGAAATCTTTAGTGAAACTTGAGAAATTTTCATTTATCATATCCTCTGGTAGGTCATCCATTTCTTTGGGACATTCTTCCTCCCCTTCAGAGATCCCTATAATTCCTGTGTTTGAACATTTCAGGAAGTCCCATAGTTCTCTGAGTGAATGTTCTGCTTTTTCTCTCTTCTTTTCTGCCTCTTTAACTACCTGGGTTAGCTCAAGAACTTTATCCTCTAGCTCTGAGATTCTTTCTTACCCATTGTCTAATCTGTTATTGATGCTTTCTGCTGCATCTTTAAGTGCCCTGATTGACTCCTTAAATTCCTTATGCTCTTCCATATCCTTCCTATATTATTTATAGCTATTATCCATTTCTTGGGTTCTGTTTTTCCACTTTCTCATCAATTCCCTCTATTGCCTTTTCCATCCATATTTTAAATACCTTTTCTGTCAATTCCATTAATTCTTTATGGGTGGAGTCCTCTGCAGTAACTTCATCATGGTCCTTGGTGGGATTATTCTGTTTTGGTTTTTCATGTTGCCATAACTTTTCTATTCATTCCTCTTCATGTGTGTTTTCTTCTTGTTCACTTCTTATTCTTGCCCTTCTTGTTCTTTCTCACTGTCACCTTCACTTTAAATTGTCTCAGAGGTGTTGAAGTGGCCTCTTTGTATAAGGCCAAAAAGAAGAGAAGGATAAAGAGCAAGAAGAGAGAAAGAGGAGAAAAAGAAAGAAAGAGGAAACAAAAAACTAAGAAAGAGGGGGGGCAGAGCCAAGATGGCAGACTGCAGCCAGCTTTTTACAGAAGCTCCCGTCCAGAAGGAGGCTGAAAGGACAGAAGTTTAGCTAATTATCTGATGGTTTGGAGCAGAGCCAAGAGAGAAGATTTGAGGAGCACATTTCAACCTTCCTGAGGCGAGTTGCGACCCCAAAAATACAACCAAAAGGTACAGAATCCACCACCAAGCAGACAGGAGTCCCCTCCCCCACAACAAGGGCTCACAGTTTACTCCATGCAAACAAGTGAGCAGAGTTCAAACTTCCTCCCACTCTATCCCACGGGAGAGACCCCCTAAAAATTGGACCTCCAACCCTGCTGGTGTGCCACGGCACCCTCCGGCCAAGTATAAAACTGTAAAACTCTATAAATCTGTATATATTCCCCACCTGCAACATTGAACTCTGAGGAGTCCCCACCCACCCACTCCGAGATCTGGAGGTTTATTACCTATGGAATTCTGATTCTTGGGCATCTCCTTGAGAGAAGCAGAGGGGGAAAGGACTGGTGCTGTTCTGTGCTGACTGTGGTGCGGGCGTGAGGAGAGGAGAGTCAGCTCGGGGGACGCCAGGGCAAAAACGGTGGCATCCTGAGTGACAGGCTGACGCCATTGACGCCATTCCAGCCCCATCCCTTTGGATTTCGGACAGCAGCCACAGGCAGGGTGCACATAACTTTCTTGGGTGGAG
>CAUYQV010048477.1:0-35162 GCA_963574575.1 Galagoides demidoff
ATTTTAACATTGGTAAAGCGGGGCACCATTGGGGGGTGGGGGTGGGGCCTGACAACAATGCAAACTTTGATAAGCAGTTCTCAATAATCAGTTCTCAACAATTATTTCTTATTATTAAAGTTTAACATTATAAAATTAACAAAAATAATATAAAACACATATCCTGGTGAAATAGCCACATGGCAGCGGAAAACCATATATTCCCTTCCTGTTCTCCTGTGTTCCCTAGCTTGTGGTGCATTCTTTCCAAAAATTGGGGCTTTTTAAAAATGCTGCAGGACGCAGGACAAATTGTTAAAAATCGTGACTGTCCTGCCAAAAGTGGGACATCTGGTCACCTTACTCTGGGGAGGGGGGGAGGGGGGCTGCTTGTTTGTTCCAGACAGTTTGGCTCTTTCTGAGCTAATTGTCCTTGCCTAGAAGCAAGGGAGGGAGCCAGTCTCCTTCTGATACCTTGCCCAGGAGGGGAGTAGGGAGTTTACATGAGCCTTCTCCTTTCCAAATGAAGTTACATTAACCTCTTCATTCCCAAATGGAGTTACATTAACCTTTTCAGCAGCCGAAAACCATATATTCCCTTCCCATTCTCCTGCTGTTCCCTAGCTTGTTATGCATTCTTTCCAAAAATCGGGACTTTTTAAAAACGCCGCGGGACATGGGACAAATTGTTAAAAATTGGGACTGTCCCGCCAAAAGTGGGACATCTGGTCACCTTAGCCTATGCCCTAATCTTAGACGTAGGTAAACAGAGCTCAGAAGGCAAAGGGGATTAGCTTAAGGGCATGCAAGGGCTAGGCTGGGACACAGGCGCTCACAGCTCAAAGGTGGGCTGCTTTCTGCTGCTTCAGACACCTCCTGGCCACCCAGAAGCCCCCTTCCTGCTCTGAGGTGTCTCTGCATCTCACAGCTCTCCAGGATGGGCCTTCAAAAGCCCTGCACTGAAAGAGCAGGCCCAATTAACCTGCACGCCAAAACCGCCCCTGTTGAGAGCCAATCAGATGCATCTGCCCAAAACCGCCCCTAGTGGGAGCCAATTAGATGCATCTGCATGAGGAAAGACCAACCAATCCGAAAGAGTTGTCTGTTAGAGACCCTGGAGCCACCTGTTAAGAGACCCTTGAGCCATCCGTTAGAGACCCCGGAGTTACCTGTTAGAAACCCCCCCAAGTTGTCCGTTGGCCACCATGTTAGGATCCCTATAAAAACCCTTACATCCAGAGGATCAGGGGCCCCCAGCACTCTCCCACTGTGCCGGGCTGATCTGAGGGTCCGAGCCCATACTCAAATAAATGGCCCTTTTGTTAACTGCATCAGCATCAGCTCCTGGGTGGTCTTTGGAAATCGCACCATCTGGGCACAACAGCACGTGCCCCTAGAGATCCAGGCCATCTCTTTCCTGGACTGGGAAGGGAAGAGCTGGCCACCCACGTGTAGTTCAGACGTCTTTAATTCTAGGATCTGAGGAGCGAAGAATTACGTCTGCATGAAAGGAGAATGGGTGATTCCTCACAGACTCAGAGGTTAATCAAACTGAGCCAGGCAGAGGGAGACAGGGAGTGCGGGGGGGAGATAAGAGAGGCCAGAGCAGCCGGGAACAGATCATTTCTTGAGAACGCTGAGATATCCGGGGACAATTTGTTTTATGAAAAAGCAAAAGCGGGCTGGCAGAACTGTGAAGGTTAATTTTATGTATCAAGTTGGCTGGGCCACAGGGTGACCAGCTACTTGGTCAAATGCTATTCTGGCTATTTCACTCAGGATGTGTTTGGATGGGATAAGCATTTAAATTGGTGGACTGGGTAATGCAGATGACCCTCCCGACATGGGTGGGCCTTGTCTAATCAGTTGAAGGCCTGCATGGGCCAAAAGGGCTGAGTATGGGAGAGGCCCCACTCTGTGCCTGAGAGTCAGAGTCAGCATCCCCCTCCTTTCAGACTCATCAGCAACATCAGCTCTTTCAGGTCTCGAGTTTGCTGGCCATTAAACTGAAGTGAAACCTTCAGCTCTCCTGGGGTTGCTGATTACAGATTTTGGGACTTGCCAGCCTCTATAAACGTACAAACCAATTCCCTATAATAGATCTCTCTCTTACACACATACACACAAATATACAGGTACATATGTGAGATACGGATAGGACATATGCATCCTATCCACTATATATGAGGTATATGGAGACAATAGACATGTCCTATTAGTTTCTTTGGAAAACCCCAACTCATCAAGGAGGGTCTAAGAAATGAGGAGGGCAACTGAGGAAAATGCCTACCATGTGTTAAGTTCAGAGTTAAATATTTATCCATCAGATCACTGAATCCTCTGATGGCCCTACAGAGGCTCAGAGAGGTCAAGTGGTTTGCCCAAAGCCACACAGCGATAAGCAGCAGGGCAGTGATCACAGCTAGGTCTCGTCAACTCCAGGTCAGCACTGACCACCCCATGAGCATCTTCCCCGGGGTATAACACATACTCCAGCAGAGAGGTTTAGATGGTTCACGAATAAAATATTTTTAATTGACTCATTTATACAGTCTAATTATTACATATTCATTTCAAAGTGTTTCAGGGAAAACATACACCAGACTCATGAGTTCATAAATGTGAATGTCAACGTTTTAAAAAATGAGTCATTTTGAAGGAGATGTTGAGTAAATTCTAGCATAGGTGGTGCATAAAAAGACTGCATTTTGACAGTGGCATAAAGTGACTGCAGCTTGGGGAGCTCAGCACTGCCCGGGACACCTCTGTGGGGCGTGGATCAAGGGAGGGGGGAAACCAAGCCCCGTCACACCAACCACGCCTTCTCTCTGGGGTGGGAGCTTTTACAAGCTATAGTCTCCCAGTGTTTTGGGGAAGACAGTGGCAAAGGCAACCTCTAGTGTCAATGTCAGGAGCTCTAGAAAACATACAGGCCTCTCTCTGTTTGGGTAGGACCCACCATGAGGAACTACAGGAAGACGCACATGGCAATGACAGGCCCTGCCTGCTGTAGGCTCTGGGCCACATGTTCTTAGCCAGGCCAGAGTGCGGGGCTCAAGCAGGCAGGCACTAACTAAGCAGAGAAGGGAGACACTGCACACAGGCCTGAGCAGCTGAGACACCTACTATCACCTGTCACCCAGTGAAGCCACGTCTACTGGCTCACAAGGCTTTTCCCCTGTCCACTTCGTTTAAATTAGCTACCACTTCTCAGAAAGTACTCTTGCTCCTCTTGGGGTACATCTGTCATTCCTCCCTGCATCTCAGCTGGTGGGCAGTGTGTCTGTCCCACCTTCCCACTCACTGATGCCCAGTAGGCATACATGGCAGGCTCCACAGTCCGGAATGGGGCATCTGGCTTTCCCTGGGACTCCAGGACAAGCAGCACAGTAGCACCCAGTGATGGAGCCATGGCTCACTCAGTTCTCTCATCTGTGGGTATCTGGTAGAAGGTGAAGTCAAGATAGAAGGGGGCTGCCACTCACCAGCTGTGTAACCTGAAGCGAATGACTTAACCTCTCTGGGCCTCCAGAGCTTCAGCTGTGCAATGGGTATAAAAATAGTGTTTACTACAAAGAGCTGCGGTGAATAGATGGGATAGTAAATATAAAACTCTTAAGTTTAGGAAAAAGGAGGCTCACAAATGAGGGGGTTATGGTCCTGCTGTGTGCAGCATGATTCTCTCCACTTTTCAAAACCAAAAAAAAAAAAAAAAGCTTTTTTCAAAACAAAGCTGAGCACAGCAGTACATACCAGTAGTACCTGGCCAGCTCCCTGGGCAATGATACCAGACCTATTTCCTAAAAAAAGAAAGAAGAGAAGAGAAAAGAGAAAAAGAGAGAAGGAAAGGCATTCATCTTCTTCCCTACTGTGATCATTCCAGTTTGAACCTGCCCTACCTCATCCCTGAATGAAACCTTGTCCTGATACCCTGGGGTCAGGCCTTGTCTACCACCAATCACCTATATCCTTGGAGCCATCACAGGGTTACTGGTCCCAGGTCACACTGACGGCAAGACCCCGAGCCATCGGACAGCAAGTCTAACCTCTGCTTGGAAGCCTCCTCCTCTCCACCCCACCCGCTTTCCCACCTCTGTTCCTCGACCTATGCTGTTCCCTTCAGCTCACTGCCCTTCTCACCTGCACTCATGCTGCCCAACCTTCCTGACTCATGGCAATGGCAACTCTCCCATTCTTCTCTCCCCCAGCACCACTGCTCTCCCTGGGGGTCTCTGACACATTCCTTCATTTATTGAGACCATTTTTTATGGAGTCATTTGTGATGTTCCAGGCACCGTTCTAGATGCCAGGGAAACAACCAGGTACAAAACATGCATTAATCTCTACCTGAAGGGAGCTTACATTTTAGAGGAAGGAGAACAAGAATAAACAAAATGAGCACACGAGTATGGGATTGTTAGATAATAAAGGCTATGGAGAAATAAAACAGGTAAGGGGAGGTCTGTAGTTTTCAGTGGTCAGAGGAAGCGTCACAGAGGGTAACGTGTGAGCAGATCCCTGATGGAAGGCGGGTGTGAGCTCTTGACCATGAAGGAGTGATGCGTGTCCTTCATCTATGGGACTGTGACATGGCTTTTCTTCCTTATTCTATTTATATGGTGAATTAGTGATTTTTTAAAAAAAAAATAATGAACCAACCTTGCATTCCTGGGATCTACCCAACTTGGTCATGATAAATTATCTTTGTTAGTTTTCCAGACTGGATTAGCTAGTATCTTGTTAGGAAATCTTGTGTCTTTGGTGTATGTGTATGTTTTTTTTTTCTTATAATGTTTTTGTCAGGTTTGCAATCAGCCTAATATTGGCCTCATATAAAGGAGTTAGAAAATAATTGTTCCTTCTCTCTCACCTAAGTCTTTAAAAGACCTGTATAGTCTGGGCACAGAGGTTCACATCTATACTCCCAATACTCTGGGAAGCTGAGGCAGGTGGATCACTTGAGCACAGGAGTTTGAAACCAGCTTGAGCAAGAGTGAGACCCTGCTCTACTACAAATTAAAAAAAAAAAATAGCCGAGCGTTGTGGTGGGTGCCTGTAGTCCCAGCTACTTGGGAGGCTGATACAGGAGGATCGCTCGAGCCCAAGAGTTTGAGGTTGCTGTGAGCTACGATCCCAAAGCACTCTACCCATAGTGACAGAGTGAGACTCTGTATCAAAATTAATTAATTAATTAATTAAAAGACTTGTATAATTTCTTCCTGAAATGTTTCATAGAATTAACAGGGAAGGCCACCTGGGCTTAGAGTTTTCTTTGTGAAAAGATTTTTAATTACCAACTTAATTTTGCCAATGTACCAAGTGGAACAGAAGGCATGGAGGGCTGTATGCCTTTCCAAGAGTTTTCAGAACCATCCCAAAAGTTGCCTTCAGCAGGCAGGTCAGGTGTGACCCCTGCCAGCTGTTGAAACTGAGCTCAGCAGCTATCACAAGGCTACACTGCCTCCTCTAATCTCAAAGTCCTCCCAGGTCACCCCAGCTGCCCTGTAATCCCTAGGTCTGTAGGCACCCCCTGCCCTCCCCCAGGAGCTCAGTGAGGGGGCAAGCAGGGCAAAAACCGACTCACGGTGTCATTCCCATGGGGACATGTGCTGTGTAGCCTCCTCACTCACCTCTCAGTAATACACCCAAGTTTTCTGTACCTGCCTTCTGTGATCCGAATGTCTGTGTACCCCCCAAAATTCATATGTTGCATCATTACCCCCAAGGTGACAGTGTTGGGAGGTAGGGCCTTTGGGACGTGATAAAGTCAGAGAAGCAGAGCCCTCAAGGAATGGCTGAGTTTCTTTTTCTTTTCTTCTTCTTTTTTTTTTTAAGAGACAGAGTCTAACTTTGTCACCCTCAGTAGAGTGCTATAGCATCACGGCTCACAGCAACCTCCAGCTCTTGGGCGTAGGCAATTCTCCTGCCTCAGCCTCCCGAGTAGCTGGAATTACAGGTGCCCGCCACAACGCCCGGCTATTTTTTGTTGCAGTTTGGCTGGGACGGGGTTTGAACCTGCCACCCTCGGTATATGGGGCTGGCACCCTACTCAGTGAGCCACAGGTGCCGCCTGGCTGAGTTTCTTTATAATAGAGGCCACCTCATCCCTTCCCACAGTGTGAGGACACAGCAAGAAGAGTCCATCAGCCCCCAGCAGAGGCCATGCTAAACCTGGCCGTGCTGGCACCAACCTCAGACCCCCCCAGCCTCCAGAAACCGTGAGAGTAAGTGTCGCTGTTTCTAAGCCACCCAGCTATGGTACAGGTTACCCATCCCTAATCCAAAAGTCCAAAATCTGAAATCTGAAACCTTTTGAGCACCGACATGACACCACACATGGAAAATTAAACACATGAGCACTTAACACAAACTCTGCTGCACGCACAAAATTATTTAAAATATTATGTTACGTTACATCCCATCTATGTACACATGAGACATAAATGAATTTCACGTTGAGACTTGGGCCCCATCCCCAAGATATCTCATTTTATATAAGTAAATATTTCAAGATCCAAAAATATACAAATACCTAAAACTTCTGGTCCCAAGCATTTTGGATAAGGGCTACTCAACCTGCTACTCTGTTAGGGCAGCTGGGAAGGACCAAGACACCACCTCTTTCTGCTCTCAGTGCAGGAGGCCCTAGAGACTCACCCCCCCCCCAAACCGAGGGAGGCCCATGACTGAGGGAGCCAGGCCCCACAGAGCCATGTGTACCTGGTCTTCAGGCTTGAGCACGCACCCTAGGTGAGTCCACTGGGAGCTGTGGCTGACATCCCACTAGACTGGAACCTGGGAGTCTGTGGGGCTGGAGCTTCCCCAGAGAGTACTCGGCCAAAGCCAAGACACAGGACTGAAGAACCAGCCCTGGTGGCATCACATTAGCCCCTGTGACCGAAAGCCTGAAATAAATCCTGCCTGGGTGTTCCCATTTTATAGGCCACAACAACACGCCTTTGTTTCATTTAAACCGGCGGTTCTCAACCTGTGGGTCGTGACCCCTTTTAACTGTATTAAAGGTTCACAGCATTAGGAAGGTTGAGAACCACTGATTGAAACCATTTTGGTTTGGGTTTCCTGTAACATAGTTGAAAGAGTCTTGATGGATATAACCCAACCCCCCAACCCGACTAATATCTTTAGTGATCATTCTTATTTCATTCAGACCACTGGTCCTGTATTTAAAAACAATAGCAACTTTCATTTATTCCACACTTTACACTGTGTGGAATCACAAACACTTCATTTGCCTCCCAGCAATCCTATTAAAACCACATTTGATAGATTAGGAACCTTCCCGTGGATGGTAAGTGACCTGCCCAAGGCCACATCCCTGGAAAAGGGCCTTGGTGAAGTCCAGCTCTGGACCCCTGGCCTGGACACTGTCCTGCTAACTGGTACTGGTGCACACAGAGTTCAGAATGAGGCCACGGGAGAGGCCGGGCTCCCAGCTCCCACCAGAAGATGGCCTTAGTCTCTGCCTGATCAGCCCCCACCACTGCATGTATCCTTAATACCGCTTTTAACTTTTATTTATATATATATATTAATTTTATATATATAAATGTATATATATAAAATAGATATATATTTGTATGTATGAATATATTATATATATAATATATATAAATGTATATATATATATATATTTTTTTTGAGACAGTCTCACTCTGTTGCCCTAGGTAGTGCCACAGATGGCATCATTGCAGCTCACAGCAAACTCTTGGGCCTGAGCAATTCTCCTGGCTCACTCTCCTGAGTAGCTGGGACTACAGGCACCTACCATAACACCTGGCTAGAATTTTTCTATTTTTAGTAGAAATAGGGTTTCTTCCTTGCTCAGACTGATCTCAAAGTCCTAAGCTCAAGCAATCCACCCGCCTTGACCTCCCAGAGTGCTAGGATTACAGGCGTAAGCCACCATGACCAGCCCTTAATACTGCTTTTTAATGGTGTCATTGATGTTTTAAAACTCTGCCGCAGCAGACTGGGTAAACCATCAGCTCAGTAATGTCAGCAACTTCCCTCAGGGACAAAGGCAGCTCGGTAAAAAGTCAAGGACCTGCTTTTGAACTCGGCTCTGCCACTAACTGGCTCTGAGGCTCCTAATCTCAGGCTTCTCATTTGTAGAGCAGGTAGCCATTCAAATCAAAGGGGTTTTTAGTTTGTTTGTTTTATTTTTGTTTGTTTGTTCACGTTTAGGATTAAGTGGGGAATAATATCCAATGAGTTTGGCAGAAAAATTGCTTCTGCTATGTTGGTTCCCTCTGGCCACCGTCTGCACACACCATTAAGCATCGGAAGCCCCAACCTCTGGGCCTGCAGCCTCCGGCCAGCAGGGCAGCTGCCTGGACGCCTAAACCTTTCAGTAGCCCACCCTACTTTGGGCTCTCTCTGTTGGCTACCTGACCGAGTCCACTCACACTCAGGTACTACCTGGATTCATTTCTAGTTTTTCCTTTTAATTGATTCTTCTTTACAAAAAAAGTTATTTTAAAAGGAAACTTTGTGCACCAGCATAAATAGAAAACATCCTGTTGGCCATACACCCTGATGAATCGGAATAACATTTCTAGATTCTAGGACCGGCAGCTACCCACACAGGCCTAAGCCCACTGCCCGCTCTCTGGGAAGACCAGACTGACTACTAAAGAGTGTTAGCAAAAATAGGATGGTGGTGGCCAGGGGCAGTGGGGAGAAGGAAACAGGAAGTTATTTAATGGGTACAGAGTTTCAGTTTGGGTAGATGAAGAGCTCTGGAGATAGATGGTAGTGATGGTCTTGTGACAAGGTGAATGCACTTAACTGAATTCTTACACCTAAAAATGGTTAAGGAGGTAAACTACATGTGAAATATATTTTACCATAATTTAAAATTTAAAAAATACTTAAACGCCATTTTTGTACCAGAAGAAAACTTTTATTTTCAGGAAATCTAAAGCATCGACAGTGAAGTTTGAGAGAGTGACTCTCTCCCAGTTCCACTGTTGTGTTAGACAGAAGAAGCCACTGCCTTTGAGGGCAACACGCTCACTCCCCACAACGCAGGACAAGGAGGTGGGCAGAGGACAGGGGAACTCAGATGCAGTGGAGGGGCAGGCCAGGAAGCGATAGTGGAAAAAAAAGAGAAGTGAGAGTTGCACAAAGAACAGAGATGGGTGAGGGTGAGGGTGACACAGCCCACCACCCTCCATCCACCCGCAGGGTCGGTCCCCCCCCCCAGTGCATAGAGGCAGAGTCTGCAGAGCAGAAGCTACTTTGAGGGGCTACCGGCCTGGGCAGAGCAGGGAACCCACAAAGGAAGCAGGAAGAAAACAACCAGGCTCCAGGTCAACTCGAGTCAACAGATACTTCCTGGCACCTCCCTGCTATGGGTCTGGTGCAGGGAGTTGTGCAAAGCCCGACCTGCCCTCTGGAAGCCGCAGCTGTAGGCAGCCCAAGGGACTGGGAGGCCTCAGGGAGAGCAAGGCCCAGAGACCCAGGCCCAGTCCAACCCTACCCAGCCCCTGACCTGGCAATCCCCTTCCTGTCTCCTAACCACAGCCCACAAGGTCCCACGCGGCCCCACCCAGCCAACCTCTCTACCCTCCCTTCCTGCAACTCCTGCCGTCACCAAATGTGCCTCCTTTGTGCTTTTCTGGTCAGCTTAACCTCTCTTTAGGGCCTACACACCTGGTATTCCCTCCAGCTAGACCCTTCTCAGGTCCCAGTTCAACTCCAAAACGGCTTATCCTGACCACACTACGGAAAATGCACCCCATCTCCTGGGTCTTGATCTCAGGATGCTATCACAAACTTATTCCTACATTATTCCTACCCAATTTCATCTGAGTGAGTAGTTGAACTCTTATAATCAATTATGAGTCTCACAAAAGCAGGGCATTACCTGCTCCTTCCCTATCACATCTCTGGACCTCAAATAATTCCTGCTCATAGTAGGTGTCACTGATACATCATGTCACCTGTTTATTTCAGTCTCTGCAGTTCTCATCCTGAAACACATGTGGTCTACCATGCCTGTCCCCCAGGGCAATCAGGGAGGACAGGTCTTCACATTGTGTCCTCCTGAGCCTGCAGAGCCCTGGCATCTCCACCCTACCCTCTAACTGCCAAGAATGACACCAGAAAGGACCCCAGGTGATGTCATACTGATACAGGATTCTACCACTCAGGGCTGGACAGAGAGCCCCTCCATTCTCTAGGCCCAGGTAAGCTCAGAACACACCCTCTGGGCTCTAACAAGATCATGAACAAAGCAGCCTGAGTTGGTTTTTTGGGTGGTTCCATCCTGAGTAGGGAGCACACATCCTAATCCCTTCTCAGAGACAAAAACTATAAAGGACCTGATAATGCTGCCCTAGTGGAGGAGGAAAAACATTCATTCATTTCGCTCATTAATCTTGAAAAAATGTTTTTCCACCTACCAAGTCCTGGCCAAGTTCTTTCCCCCCTCCAGAAGCTCTGGTGCTTTTTACTTCTTCTGTATTCCTTTCTGTCTAATAAAATCCTATCTGTGGATTTTTGATCTGTGGTCCATGGTTCATTCTTCAAATCCCTGAGACCAAGGACCTACTGAAGAGCAAAATTCCGGTATCAACACTAGGCCAAAGCCTATGTATGATTCTAAGGCCCCTGGCAGAAGAAAGCAGGAAGGAGACTGATGAAGGTAAGTGAATAATGAAGTGTGCACACAAATAGAGGGAACCCTTGACTCAGGAAGCAGAAGTACAGGAACGGGGCATGAACAGGTGCAGGCTGGTGGGCCCCCATCAAGATAAACTCACTTTTTTGGTTACATTTTTACTTTGTAACTTTTTTTTTTAATGAGACAAAGTCTTCCTCTGTCATCCTGTGTAGAGTGCCATGGCATCATCATAGCTCACAGCAACTTCAAACTCCTGAGCGCCTCAGTTTTCTTTTAGTAGAGATGGGGTCTCACTCTTGCTTAGGCTGGTTTCAAACTCCTGAGCTCAAGCAATCTACCCACCTCAGCCTCCCAGCGTGCTGGGATTACAGGTATGAACCACCTTGCCCAGCAACTTTTTAACTTGGGGCCGGTTTCCCTCAGGCCCCACTGCCTCATTTGTCCATTTTCTAGCACATGAAGGGCCTCTGCCCTGCAGGCTTCGAGTCCCCAAGTCCAGCAGAAAGCAGACAGGTTGCACGACACCCTGACTTGGCTTAGTGTGCAGAAGGGTGTCCGGAAAAAACAGAGGAAACCCTCCCTCCCAGCCTTCCTCCCCAAAAAGGGCTTGCGGGTGGCACCTGTGGCTCATTGGGTAGGGCACGGGGCCCATATACCGAGGGTGGCAGGTTGAAACCCGGCCCCAGCCAAACTGCAACAACAATAAAAAATAGCTGAGCAATGTGGCGGGCACCTGTAGTCCCAGCTACTGGGGAGGCTGAGGCAAAAGAATCGCTTAAACCCAGGAGCCGGAGATTGCTGTGAGCTGTGTGATGCCATGGCACTCTACCAAGGCTGATAAAGTGAGACTCTATCTCTAGAAATAAATAAATTAATAAATAAATAAGGGCTTACAAGCTGACTCCCTGCTATTTCCTTCTACTGGGGCTGGCAGAGGGACCTGGATGTCCATATCCACGGATGGGGCTGGCATATGCCCTCCCATAGTCACTGGTCAGTAAAGATGGAGGGATTCTGGGGTCTTTCATGCCCTACTGATTTCCCAATGGTCATCTGAGCTGCCTGAGACCAGCACACTCTGAGGACAAGTTCAACTGTGTGGTCCCATTCCTATCCTGGCCCAGAAAGGGCTCCCACTTGCCTGCCCCACAATCCTTACACAAACAGCCGAGAAGTGCCCCAGACCATATAAGAAGGGGGTACACCCTGGTGCAGGACCAGGCAAACATGCCAGGCAGCTCCAGGGTATCCAGGGAATAGCTTCAGGGACAGAAAAGAAGGGAAAGTCTAGGCACAGCTCAGCACCAGGGGTGACGTGGGGGCTGTATCTGAATACCGTGTTTCCCCGAAAATAAGACCTACCCCCAAAGTAAGCCCTAGCAGGATTTCCATGCATTTGTTAAATATAAGCCCTACCCCAATAATAAGACCTAGTAATGGGCCATGCATTTTGGTGCAGAGCAGTAAGAAAGACTGGAACACCTTATATCTGCCACACCTCCTTTCTCCAAGCCCAGTTCATACTTGCGCGGGTGCGTGTGTGGTAACCAGGGTCACAGGCATCCTATTGTGCACCTGCAAACGGCTAGGGAAAGGAGTTGATGTATCACTAGCATGAGCCCCACCAAAAAGGTCAGCTCCCCAGTCAGGTTCCAGAAGAAGATGACTTAACTGTATTTGAATAAATGTAGACTGTTGTATTATACTTAATAAAAATAAGACATCCCCTGAAAATAAGCCCTAGTGTGTCTTCTGGAGAAAAAATAAATATAAGACAGTGTCTTATTTTCAAGGAAACATGGTACTTTTTATCTGGCAGGTCCATACCCACTTACCACCTCAGGCAAAGGGAATTCTACAGCTCATAATTTACAACAGGGTGCTTCGGGGAACCAATGACTGCCTAAAAGTGGGTAAAGAAGCTCAAAAGCTTGGTCTCTCTTCTCCTTAAGGAAGGAAAACCTACAGGGCAATACATCTTCCAGAGGGTCCTGTGGGTCCGCCCAGGGCGAGACTTTACCCGAGAGGGCATCCTTGCTCATCTTCCCCTCCCTCACCACCATCAACGGAAAAGAACCCAAATTCTGTAAAATAATTTAAAGAGGGCTATTCGGACCTGAGTATGTATTACCAATGGCCCAGACAGCCGTGATCAAGAAGCCTTGAGCAAGTGAGTTACAGTTTGGCTTTTATATTGCGGAGAGATAAAGGTAATTACAGGTAAAATCATGAGTCAATACACTGGTTTGGTCCCAAAAAGGTGAGACCTCCCAAAGGTGGTGGTGGTGGGATCACAGGTTACAGGTGGACTTAAAGATTCTTTCATTTGTAATGGTTAAAGGAGTAAAACTTTGCCTAAAGGATGGGAATGTTTTAAGATAAGGAAGTCTACAGTTAGTCATAAAGAGATTTATAAACTGAGGACCTGTGGGGTGAGATTTAAGCTTTGTCTCGCATAGCCCTGAGCCTGTTAATCAATTACAAAGCATGTCCCCCAGACTGGAGGGGAGACCTGAGGAGGTGTGTCTAACCTCCCTCCTCACAGCCAGCCACTCAGCTTTCGATTATTTCTAGGTACCCTTGGCCAAGAAAGAGTCCCTCAGACGGCTGGGGGGCTTACGATTTTACCTTAGTTCACACCTTCTTCCCAGAGGAGTGCCTTCTCACAGAGCACATGAAACATCACCCTGTCTCAGGCTCTGCTTGCGGGAAGCCCACCCAAGGGCAGCTCACTGGAGACTCCAGAACACCCTGGGACTCCAACTGCAGGGACAGTATCAGGGATGACACAACATCTAGCCTGCAGAATGGCGCTCAGACACTGAAAGGTCAGGAGCTTAGAAAAATTACACGGGTTTTAACGTGAGCTGGCGGTTGGTGGAGGAGGAGGTTACCGAGTGGCCCCTATAACCAGGTTTAAGGCCCTGTAAGAAAGGAGTTCCGAGGAAAAACATAACTAAAAAGGAACCAAAATGTGGCTGTGACTGTAACAGTCTAAGGATTACAGTCGTGCTTTCTCTTTCTCCTCTACACTCCCAGTCTCCTACGGAGAGTCCTTTTGTATATAAAAAGATACCTTTAATAGGAGCTAATGATGTGTATTTTATGGAGCACTTTCAATAATGCAAACTGTCTAAAAGGAATTAGGAACTTGTCACACCACCAGCAACACTGACCAGGTGCAACTGTAGGGATTCAATCAGAGTCTGGCAAATTACCCAAAGGCTGCAAGTCCCAAGGTCTAATGGGGTGGACAGGGAGGTCCCCGCAGCTTCTGCTCCAACTTGGTGTCTCCATCACCACCCTACATGACTTTGCATGGACCACTTCCCTCTCTGAGGCTCAGACTTTCCCACCTGAAACACGAGTAGTTTAGATTAGATGACATCTATGGTTCTAATGCAGGGATAAGGCAGAAAAGGATTTTGACCTGTACCAGACTCTAACTACCCCAAACTAGGGAGTCACTAGCATGTGGCCGGCTCAGGACCACCTGAGGATGCCCTTACCTTTCTGTGGCAACAGTTTATGATGAAGGTTTATGGCCTGACCACAAGACAACACTGGTCATATACGGCTGTTTCCTAATAAGGTTTCTGAACATTTAAAAACATTACCATTACCCCCTAAAGGGGCTCCTCCTGCTCAGGAAAGACCCTTACTGTGTCTGTGGGTAGGGCCTGTTGCTTTATCTCTGTCTCAGTAAACTTTCTGTCTCTACTTGGCTTGCTCTCAAACTCTCTTTTTTTTCTTTGCAGTTTTTTTTTGGCCGGGGCCGGGTTTGAACCTGCCACCTCTGGTATATGGGGCTGGCGCCCTAGTCCTTTCAGCCACAGGCGCCGCCCCGCTCTCAAATTCTTTCTAGCATGAAGCAAAAAGGCCACTTCCAGGGGGCTTTCCTTCCCTCACTGGAATGCCCCCCTCCATCAGTTCCCTTGACCCTAAAACTGTCCAAATTTGATGCTATTAAATCAAGAAATAGAAAAAGTAAACTTGAACCCATCAGCTCAGACACGCAGCGATTTCAATAAACTTGGAGAATGGCAGCAAATTCAAAAGATGAACCAAGATTCCTGCAGGATCAGGCAGAGTTTTAGTTCACTTTTCAACGCAGAGACCTAACAATGGACTCCTTGGATGAAGAGCTCATCCCCCCACCCCCAGGTTTAGATGCCTGCAGACACACAGCTTGTCTATATGCAAACTCCAAATCATCTACCAAGAAGACTGGCTACACTAGCAACAGCACTACTAAAAATAAAGAACACATTTTTTTTTTTTTTTTGGAGACATGGCCTCACTCTGTTGCCCAGTCTTCAGTGCAGTGGCACCAGACTAGCTCACAGCAACCTTAAACTCCCAGGCTCAAGCGATCCTCCTGCCTCAGCCTCCCCAAGTAGCTGGCACTACAAGCACTTGCCACAATGCCCGGCTAAATTTTTATTTTACTTTATAGAGATGCGGGTCTTACTCTTGCTCAGGCTGGTGTTAAACTCAAGCAATCCTCAGCCTTGGCCTCCTAGAGTGCTGGGATTACTGGTGTGAACCACCTCTCCCTCATCTTAAAACATCGCCCATTGATGCAATATTTTCCTGTGAAGTTCAGGGCAAATCATAATCACCATCACCTCTTAGAAGACAGTTAAGATAAGCACTCACACACCGGCAAGGACACTACAGTTATGAGATGCTTAGCACTTCTCTGCTGTACCAGAAAAACATTCGGAATGTTTTTTCCCTTTCTCCTACCAAGTAAATTAAAACCCACTAACATCCATCAGCTTCTCCCAGAAAAGAAAATGCAGTTTTGGGGGAAAAAATGTCGTTACGTTAGAAAAAATAGCACAGCTTCTTTACAATCTCAGAGGATGTGGCACAGAATTACATCCAAAGGGATTCGCTTGCAGCCAGCTGTTTTCAATAACCAGCTTCCTCTTCCTTGCCCATATATTAAGAAAGGAGACAATTTCAACAAGAGAATGATCACAGATCTCCTCCGAAGTATTAACTAACAGCTGTTCAAAACTTAGAACCCAAATTCAGTCTCTCATATCAAGCCAGAAATAAGAGCCGCCAAGCGCATAAAGCACAAAGCCGTCAATGCCAGAGGTGACACAGCACGGCTTCATTTCAGGAGGCAGACTTTTTCAAAAAGCAAACAGGAGCGGGTCAAGCAAGAGACAGAGAACGCCGGCCTGAGCCCCGGGCATCACCCTTACACGCAGACCAGTATGCAGACAGACGTGAAACACACTTTGGTAACGTACTAGGGTCCCCCCTTCTTAGCCTCAACCTTGACCAAGCCTTGAAGACAGACAAATAAAGGGAGCTGCAAGAGGGAGTCCTGAGTGTGGAAGGCTCCGGGGCCACCTTCTCTCCACCCCAGCAAGGCTGGTGCTTTGAGGCCCCGGCTGTGGCCCAGTCAGGCACTGCCCAGCAAAGAGCAGAAGCTTCCTTCTTCTCGTCTGCAAAATGGAGGGGCTGGAGCATCTCCGCAGGAAGGGCAGAGGCCTCTAGCATCATTAGCTGCTGAGGTGACACAGGGCACTTTCCACGCCGTCCCCCCACCAAGGGAAAATCCCCAGTTCCCAGGGAATGCGGAGGGAAGACGATGAGAAGTAACTTTGAACATGAGGCCGACCGCACCCTGAGCAAAGCGAGGTGAATCACCAGCCATTCCCTCGCCTGGACCCCGATGGTTTCCTCCTAAAACCCTTTCATCCCAGGTTTATGTTCCTCTCAACAGCGCTGACCCATGTGGCTCGTCCTCCACGGACGCTTCCACGCCTCTCCACAAAGCCAGTTCCCACGCCTGTCCGGCGCCAGGGATGAGACCCGGGGCTCTAGACAAACTGGAGAAACCGGGGCCTCCGAGGCCCTGACCATCTGCTCCTTGGAGCACTGGACAGAGGGGAAGTGAGACCACACGGCCCCCGGCCGGGGCCCAGCCGCCCCCTCCCAGCACCGGTCCTGACGACCGGATGCCGAAGTCGGGCCTGCCCTGCTCTGGACCCTACGCAGCGCCGCACGCCTCCGGGGTCCCTTCCGCACGTACAGGTCGCGGCCCGCAGGGCAGGGAACGCAGCTCCTCCCGCCATAGCGGCTTGGAGGCCCGGGAGGCGCCATGCGCACTGGCGGCGACCTGCGTGCTCGCCACCAGGTCACTCACGCGCGACCAGCTGCTCTGGCCGCGGCGGGCGGGAGTCCAGCGAGAGCGCGCCGCGCACCTGCCCGCCCCGCCGACCTCCCGGCGCCTGCCCGGGTCTGAAGGCCGCGCGCGCCCCGGAACCAGGACTGCTGGCAGAGGCCGTCCTCCCCCGGCCCGCGCACCTGCCCCGCGCGCGCGCCCGGCCTCCCGGTGCGTGAAGGCCGAGCACCCCCGCTCCCGGCCCCGGCCGCCGGCCTCACGCCTCACCAGCGGTAGCAGCCCTCCGAGGCCTCCAGCGTGAAGTTCACGCGCGTGGCCCGCGTGAAGGGCAACAGCACTTTGGGGATATTGAGCTTGGCCACCGCGGCGTCAGGGCCCAGCGCCAGCAGCATCAAGAGAGCGAGCAGCAGCGGCGGCGGCTCCCGGCCCCGCGCAGCCATCCTAGCCGCACTTCACCTCCGGCGACCCGGCGCCGGCCGCCCGCGCGCTCCCCCTCGCGCCCTGGGTCCCTGCCCGAGCGCGCCGGGCCAGCAGGTGATAAGCGCGGGAGGGAGAGGGGCGGGGCGTGGGCCGCAGCCTCCAGCAGCTTCCCGGGCCCAACTGGGCCCGAGCGCGGGAACTGAGGGGGCTGAGCTCTGGGCGACCCCACCCCGGGCCCCAGCTGGCGCGCGCGACACAGGGTGGGGATGTGGGGCGCGTGCTCGGGCCACCGGAGACGAGGTTAGAAGTGATGGGGCGCGCGCCCGCGTGGAGAGAGGCTGAGCGCGCGGCCGCAAGGTACCCGTCGACCTCGCGGGGAGCCCCGCTCAGTTTGCCCGGTGCACGCTCATCCCCAGGACTTTTAGACTCCTGGTCGGTACTGGACTCCAGCAGGGACCCTGCCAGCTGCCCTGCAACGTTCTTCACCCTGTTCTGCGCCTCTCTGGTAGTGGAGCCTGGCTGGGCACAGCATGAGGGAGGCCACCAGCTCCTGTGACCTTGCCCTCTGGCTGGGCCAACTGTCAACACACATCTCAGGACATTTGGGGCGTGTGGACTACTGGTACCTGCCTCATCCCAGTCCCTGCTTCCGTAAGAGGGACCCCAGGCTGTGTGAGGGGAAGCCACCTGCTGAGGCTTCCCCTGGGAGGAAGAGGGCCCTAGACCCCAGGCTTCTTCTCCCTCCAGCCTCCTCACAGCCCTCCAGAGAGGCGTTTTGATCCCATTTCTCTGTGAGGAAACTGGTGGAGTGGTCCCCAGGGCACCCAGCCATCAGGGTCGTGCTGGGGGCTCTCTCTACCCTCAAGGCCCCGTTCTCTGGCGGCACCCACTGTCTTCCGGAAGCCGTTATAAGGTTACCCAAAGGTCAGATTTAGGGCGCCAAGCACCAGAGCACACCCTGCTCCCTCCCCACCCAGAAGAAAGTTGGGGTGACTGAGGCATCTGCAGGCTGGAGTTGACGATCTTGGATTGCATCCACGTTCGTGCCCTGTGGCTCCTGGTTGGCTTGGCCATGGATTGCTCACAGAGGTGGCACCATGGCTTCTCAGAGCTGCAAAAATAGAAATCTGGTCTTTCAGAGAAGGCCCAGCTTGGTGGGAGGTCAGGAAAGGGGCCCCGCCGAGTAAGGGGTGCAGGAAGTATGTGCTGACTGGCAGCCGGAAAGCACACACTGATGCCAAGGAAGGCGAGGCTCCATTTCAGTCAGGCTCAGAAGCTTTTTGGAGGAGGTGGCCTGGGCTTGGCACAGACAGATACCTGGATGGGCTTCAGAGAGGTCCAGATGAGTCTGAGCCTGCCCCTGCAGGATCGCGTGGGCTTTGCATGGTGACGAGGCATGTTTGGGGTTTCCTCAAACACCAGGGGAATGTCTGTGTTGGGGGAAAACCTTCTCTAGAGATCCCAGTGTCCGGCGTGTGGGGAGGGGTCCTTCCCTGTGTGAAACCAAGTGCTCCCAGAGGGGAAATTCTGGTGGGTTCCCGTCTTCAAAGAAACAGAAGAAAGAATTATATGGAAAAGGCAGCTTCAGGAGACATTTGTGAGGAAATCTTTAGGTATTCTGGGTTACACATTTTACTGATTTGTTTTTGAGCAGCTGATACACTCACGGTTAACTTTAAAAACTAAAAAGGCTCAAAATAGTTCCTAGGGAATGTGATTGCCTTCACTGTTCCATCACCCAGTACTCTTC
This sequence comes from Galagoides demidoff, assembly GCA_963574575.1. Taxonomy (NCBI): domain Eukaryota; kingdom Metazoa; phylum Chordata; class Mammalia; order Primates; family Galagidae; genus Galagoides; species Galagoides demidoff. The sequence continues at coordinate 18,946 of CAUYQV010048477.1, forward strand.
CCCATAAATAACCAATGTTTTCTGCTAGTGCACACATCCAGAGAAATTTTTTTTTTTTTGAGACAGAGTCTCACTCTGTGCCCTGGGTACAATGACGCGGCATCATAGCTCATAGCAATCTCAAATTCTTGGGCTTGAGCAATCCTCTTACCTTAGCCTCCCAAATAGCTGAGACTATGGGCTCTGCCACAATGCCCAGCTATTTTTAGATATGAGGATCACAGTCTTGCTGGGGCTGGTCTCCAAGGCCTGAGCTCAAGTGATCACCCGCTCAGCCTTCCAGAGTGCTAGGATTACAGGCACGAGGGACCACGCCCGGCCCAGAGAAATTTTATACACATGCAAGCAAATATATATCCAATATGGCCAGGCAGGTAAACAAGCCCAAGAGAGCAGGTGGGGTATTGGGGGACTGGGGCTCTCTGGCCCACGAGGATCATAATTTCCCGTGGCCCCATCTTTCTTTCCAGATCTTTTGGTTAGCGAGGAGAAATCAGTAACAGATTTCTAGGTGAAATATCTTGATTGTAAATGATGGCAACTAATTCATTAAAAAGAAACTTGCATATTCTTGGACATTTATCCCAGAGAAATGAAAACTAACATTCACACAAGCACCTGTATGTGAGATGTTCAGAGCAGCAGCATTCATAATCAGCCAAAACTGGACAACGCACAGAGGCACGTCATTGGGTTATGGTTAAACTCTGCATCACATCTATACCTTTATTCAGCAGTTGAAAAGGAACAAACTCCTGGTAGGTGACAGTGGCTCACATCTGTACTCCCAGCTACTTGGGAGACTGAGGTGGGAGGAGCACTTGAGCTCAGGAGTTCAAGGTTGCGGTGAGCTGTGATAGCACCACTACACTCCCGCCCCGGACGGCAGAGCAGACAGATGAAGAACCCTCTCTTAAAATAAAAAACAAAAAAGGAACCAGCGGTGGATACATACAAGTCAGGTGAATCTCCAAGGAGTTATGCTAATTGGAAGAAAACCCACAAAAGATTACATAGTGAAAATTGCTTTTATATAACATTCTTGAAATGGCAACATTTTGGAAGTATAGAACAAATGAGTGATCAATCACCAGGGTTGCGGGGCAATTTGGGAGTTGGGGGGTGATGGGGCTAATAAAAGAACAGCGTGAGGGGGTCCTTGTGGGGATGAAAATGTTCTGTGGCTGGACAGCATCGACGTCTCTTTCCTGGTTGTGATATTGTCTGATAGTTTTGCAAGATGTTACCACTGGGGGAAATAGGGTAAAAGGTACATAGGATCCTCTGTGTTATTTTTTGCAACTCCATGTCAATGTATAATTATCGCTCCCCAAAAGTTTAATTACACAAACAAAAAAATCGGTCATACAAACAGGCCTAACAGAACACTTCTGGGTGAACACAGCTTGCTAACCACCTGTGTTAAAGATGATTTGAAGCTCAGGACATTTCCCCAGCAGAAAACAGCCGAAGGAAAACAATGGGACAACGGGTAAAACATTTTCCCCTTTGAGATTTTCTCCCTGCACGTTGCCCTCCTACCACAGTCTCAGTGCCATGGGAACCTGGGAAGGGATGGTGTCTCTGTGGTCTGTTTCCACAGCCTGCCCTTGGGCCCCCCTCTCTCAGGCTCAGCGCTTTATCCGAGATGCAGGAGGGGCAGCCGTGGCACAGAGACGCTCTGGGATGGAAGAGACCTCAGCTTTGTGTGAGACAGTTATCTACTGATTAATAAAGCAAGATGGGTAAATGTTTCCTGTGATTTAGATCAAGCAGTGCCTCCCAAACTTCTGTCACCCCTCACCACACTAAAAAAAATTTTTTGGTAAAATCTGGGTGCCACCTGTACTGTCATGTCCTATTTGTCTTTAAGTCCAAGTGTTTATATGTATGTGTTGAAGAATTAAACTTTTGTCTGCTTCCATAAGTGGAAAACTTACCAAACTTGTTGCCGAAATGGAAGTAGCCCTAACATAAATACAATAGAACAAAGGAATGCCATCAAGTTACATGTGGAGACGGTTTCCTGCTAAAGGCTCCGAGCCCTGGTGTGATCTCAGGGCCTCCGGTGGGATGATGACTGAACATCTTCACACCAGTGTGGGGCTTTCTCCTTGAGCATCAAGGACAGAGAGAGAATTTTAAAGGCAACTAACTTTTTCTTGGTGGGATATTGTCATGGAAGAGCCTATCCCCCATCTTTTTGTTACAGTAGTTTTTAAGAATTATTTTACAATGAGAACCTCAGAGAGTCACAAAAGCAAACAGACTCATATAACTAAGCCCTGTGACAGTCCAGTTCTGTGGCCATAGATCACAGCCAGTTCTGCTCCTCTGCGGCCCCTCCAGATGCCTCGCCCCCAATCATTCTGAAACAAACCCAAGACATCCTATCACTTCATCTATATTTCAATGTAGGTATAAATTATAAGAGATACTTAATATTGGAACAGGTACAATATAACCACAATCTATTATTTCACCTAAAATATTAACAATAATTCCTTATTCATAAAATAGATGCTTAGAGTTCAAATTTTCAACCATCTCATATGTGTCATGATATATTTTTATAGTCTGTGTTTTAAGAATCTGTCTATATAGGTGAGGTTCCCACACTGCAGTTGATTGAGGTGTCTGCTAAGTCTCTTTGGGAGACTCTATGGGACCCCTCCCCCATCTCTCTTTTCCCTTTTCTATGTTGCTCTTTTATCTTTGGAGTAGACGGATGTATTTTATTTTATTTTTTATTTTTTGAGACACAGTCTCACTGTATGTCCTAGGGAGAGTACCATGGCATCATCATAGCTCAAACAATCCTTTTGCCTCAGCCTCCTGAGGGACTACAGGTGCCCACCCCGATGTCCAGCTAATTTTTTCTGTTTTTAGTAGAGATGGAGTCTTGCTCTTGCTCAGACTGGTCTGGAATGCCTGAGCTCAGGTGATCCACCCACCTCAGTCTCCCAGAGTGCTGGGATTACAGGGATGAGCCACCGCATCTGACCAATGGATGTATTTGAAACATCCCCAAGCTGAGTCCTGACTTGCCTGAGCCGCTCCCATAGGCCACTGGGCACCACCACTGCAGCTGTGGGGGTGTCATCATCGCTAGTGTCTGCCACCACGGACCTTCAGCAGCATCTCTAAGCTGGAAACCTTGGATCTGGGGAAAATTAACAAGAAGAAAGATACTGGGAGCAGTGGAATGGCTGCCCCCTTTGAAAAATGCTTTCCAAAACCTCCTTAAGATAATGGCACCATTTAATAATAGAAATTGCTGCTTCGTGTCAATACCCAGTCACACCTCTTGCTCACGGGTCCATTTGCTCTATGTGTGTGTACGTGTGTGTGCATTGCTCTGTGTGTGTACATGTGTGTGCATTGCTCTGTGTGTGTGTGTGCATGTGTGCACGTGTGCATTTACTCTTCCTTGGGACGTTTTTCTCGGTCTTGCTAAGTGTGTCCTTGTCCAGAATCTGTGATCATTTGCTTCAGCCAGTTAGCTCCAGGCTGGCCCCTTCCTCACCCGGCCACTCCCTTTTTCCCTCAGGCTTCTCTAGAGGTTGGTGGCTGCAGAATAAGGGACTGCAGCCAGCTGGTCACACCTGCAGACCTCCTTAGAAGCCCAGGCACAGCTGTGTTGTCCCAGCTGCCTAAGCCTGATCCCAGCAGCCACGGCTGGATGTACTCAGACATCTCCAGGCCACCCAGGCGGGGAGAGAGTGGGGTCCCTGCTCCTTATGTTCCAGAGCTGCCCCAGCCTAATGGACAGCTTGTCCCTTTTTTTTTTTTTTTTTTAACCTATGTCAACTTGACTGGGCTAAGGGATGTCTAGGTAGCTATAAAGCACAGTTTTTGGATGTATCTGTGAGGGCATTTCTGGAAGAGATTAGCATTCGAATCACACCGCATAAAGAAGATGGTACCCTCACCAAAATGGATAGACAAAGTCTAATCCCTCGAGGGCCTGACTACCATGAAATGAAACAGCGGGAGATGGGTGAATTTACTCTCTGCTTGAGCTGGGACTCTGGAGCTCCTGATTTTCAAGCCTTCAGACTCTGCAACTTAGACCAACACTGTAGGTACTCCGCTATTCCCCAGGCTCTCGGGCCCTCACACTTCACTGAGAGTTAACCCTCACCTATCTCCCCCAAGGCCTTCAGACTTGAATGAATGACATCACTGGTGTTCTTGGGCCTCCAGCTTGCAGACAGCAGACAAGGGCCTACTCAGCCTGTAATATCTCTACTCTGGTCAACACAGGTCATCACACACCCCACAGCAGGCCAGCCTCCACCACCCCGCTTCCCAGGTGCCTTGGGCAGAGTGCCCCCAATTCCTGCCCATGTCCCCAGGCACTCCAGGGCATCCCTGCTTACCAAGCTGGCATCATCTGTTACCTCTGCCTCCCACACTTACTCCTTTGACCTGGCCCCACCTGGGTAGTTCACATTCCAGTGGTGTACCTAGCAAATTTGACCCCCTGAGGAGGATCACGTTTGAACATTCCTCCTTTATAAAACAAAAATTAAGTAATAAACATTATATGCAACATAACAATGTCTACAAAAAAAAAATTACTTTTGTTAAGCTATCTTTTTTGGGGGGGAAGGGTATAGTGGTATTATCATGCATCATGGCAACCTCAAACTCCTGTCCTCAAGTGATCCTCCTGCCTCAGCCTCCCAAGTAGCTGGAAGTACAGAAACCCACCCCCACACCTGGCTAATTTAATTTTTTTTTTTTTGTAGAGCTAGAATCTTGCTATGTTGCCTGGCTGGTCTTTACCTCCAGACCTCAAGTGATCCTCCCACCTCTCCCAAAGTTCTGGGTTACAGGCATGAGCCATCATGCCCAGCCTATTAAACTTTATACATCTAAGCAAGCCAGCAAAATTTTTATATAAGAAATAAATTATAGCCAAAAAAAGGAGAGATAGTGGCTTAATATTTTTAAGTTGCATTAATGTCTTATTTTTTAGAAAATTATACCTGCCTCTTGCCCTGTGGAAGTAACAAATAACATTGGACTGTACTGACCATTACATAGCAACAGTAAAAAGAAGGAAATTCAAGTTTTGGTCTAAGATAAAAATTCAGTAGAGGATGCCAAAAAACGTATGCACATTTGAAGAGCTCTTGTTGAAAGTAAAAATCATTCCTAAAAAGTATGCAAATTTCAGGTAAAATGGATGTGCACAGCCTGTCTAGATACACCTGGCCAGTAATGGTGCCTTCAACTCAACTTCAAAAAGTAACACATAGATAACATCTCTTAAAATGTATCAACATTGTTAGGCACCCTCTGTAGTTTATGTATAAGGTAAAAGTTGCACTTGCCAAACAAAAATATTACCCCTAACAGTTCACACTATTTCACTTTATAAAATTTAAATCAAATAAGAATTATAAGGTGTCCCATAGCTGAATAGCAGTAACTCAAGTTCTTTGTCCTTGCGAGCACTATGCCTTCACTGGTTATTTTGAATCTATTGCTTGAAGGCAGGAATGTCTAATACCACAGGCGTCTGAAGCAAGAACTGACCCTGAAGCAGCTCAAAGGATTCCATGAAGTTACAAACTTACTCTAGAAAGAAACACAGGAGCAAACGCCATGTGTGTGTAGAGCAGGGCAGAGGGTATAACTGGAGTTCTCTAAATCAACATCCATGTAGAATACACTTTTTATTACAGCATACATTTTTTTAATGTTGCATTTTAAAATGTGTATGTTGCTAAGATTCAACAGTACCCAGGAAATACAGTAAAAATAGATGAAGTGAACTACATCAAATGTAAAAACACGTGTGCGTCAAAGGGTGCAGTCAACAGTGAGAAAAAGCAACCTACAGAATGGAAGAAAATATTTGCAAGAGGTTGATAAGAGGTTAATACCCAGAGTACACTTGTAGGAAGAACTCCTATAACTCAGAAACACAGTCAAAACTAGGCAGAGGACTTGAACAGACATCTCTTTAAGGGGGCATAGGAACGGCCAGCAGGCACATGAAAAGATATGCTTTCATCATTAATGTTCTTCATAATTAATTATTAGGGACGTTCAAATAAAAAACTGGAGTATGAGATATCACCTTTCTCTTACCAAGTTGGCATATCTACATCTATAAACACACACACACAGCCCACAAAAACAGATAACAAGATGTGGAGAAATTAGAACCCCTGACTCTACAGGAGGGAATGTAAAATGGCATAGCTGATGGAAACACTGTGGTTATGCCTCAAAAATTAAACATAGGTTCACCATGTGATCCAGGAATCCTATTTCTGGGCACACAAGCTAAAGGATTGAAAGCATGATCTTGGCTGGCATGGTGGCTTACGCCTGTAACCCCAGCACTCTGGAGGCCAAGGTGGGCGGATCACCTGAGCTCATGAGTTCAAGACCAGCCTGAGCCAGAGAGAGACCCTGTCTCTAAAAATAGCCAGGCGTGTGGTGGGCGCCTGTAGTCCTAGCTACTTGGCAGGCTGAGGCAAGAGAATCACTTATGCCCAAGAGTTTGAGATTGATCTCAGCTGTTACTTCACAGCACTCTACCAGGGCAACAAAGTGAGATTCTATATCAAAACAGTAATAATAATAATAAAACAAAATAAAACAAAATAAAATAACAATGAAAGCATAATCTTGAAGAGACATTACACTCCCATATTTATTGTTGCATAATTCTCAACAGCTAACAGGTGGAGGCAGCCCAAGTGTCCATGGACAGATGCGTGGATGAACCAGATGTGGTCCACACACATAAGGGACTATTACTCCATCTTAAAAAGAAGGAAATTCCGACACATGCTACCACAGGGGTGAAACTTGAAGACACCACGCTAAGTGAAAAAAGCGGGTCCCCCCCAAAGACACGTGCTATATAATTGCATTTGTATGCGGTCCCTGGAGCAGTGACATTCACAGAGATAGGCCTTAGGATGGCAGGTGGCAGGACCTGCGAGGAGGGGGCCTAGGAGCGGCTGTTTAAACCTACAGAGTTGCATTTTTGCAAGATGCAAAGGTCTGGAGATGGGTTGCAAAACAACGTATATATACTTAATAATACTGAACTGTACGCACACTAAATGGTTAACGTGGTAAATGTATGTGTACTATTTTACCACAATAAAAAGCACTAAAAAGAAAGCCCTCAGGAGCAGTTCTTTAGAACGTAGGCCTACTCAGGCGTTTTCAGGGATGTTTATTCTGACACGGACATTGACTAATCTTGCCTGTGCACGGTGATAATAAAACCAGACAATCTTCAGTCCATTTCCTTACTGTATTAAAATTCTCCACAGATGGTGGCCGGCTTGCTAAGCCTGCACCTAGAACAGACTGCCCTGCTGCCCGGCCATGGGCGCTGCCCGCACGGGTGCCCTGGTGAACGCTGCTCAGCTCCTGGTTCTGCCACTTGTTGGCTGTGTGGTCCTGAGAACATGACTTACTTACATTTTCATCTATTCAAGCATCATCAAACTACAGCCTGTGGGCCACATGCGGCCCACCAAGGACGTTTAGCTGGCCCGCTGGGTGTTTTTGCCACTGCTGCCTGTCCTGCTTAGCAGCCGACTCCTCCCGGGGCCCACAGTCCGGCCCTCCAACACTCTGAGGGACAGTGAACTGGCCCCCTGTTTAAAAAGTTTGAGGACCTCTGAATCTTCATAGTGTTCAACCTTACAGAGTGGGGATAGGATTCAATTAACAACACATGCAGAGAGCTTAGGATAATACTTAGAACCGCCTATATTCAAGTATTCACAGAGAGCCCCCAATACTCATCATCAGACAAAAACACATTTTCAGATTTAATTTGAATTGTTTTTCCAATATCTAAAAATCAGGGTATTTATGAAAAGTCTGGATTTATAATTTCTCTTGAATGGTCAGAAGCTCTGGCAACTCTGGGCCCTCAGTCCTACATGGCAATGCTATACTAGAGATGACTGGCAGCTGCCTATTTTAAAAGGTGTGTGATCTCGGCTCGGTGCCTGTAGCTCAGCGGCTAGGGTGCCAGCCACATACACGGGACCTGGTGGGTTCAAATTCAGCCCATGCCTGCCAAATAACAATGACAACTACAACAAAAAAATAGCCAGGCATTGTAGCAGGTGCCTGTAGTCCCAGCTACTTGGGAGGCTGAGGCAAGAGAATTGCTTAAACCCGAGAGTTTGAGGTTGCTGTGAGCTGTGATGCCACAGCACTCTACTGAGGGCAACATAGTGAGACTCTGTCTCGAAAAAAAAAAGTGTGTGATCTCTCCAGTTTACCACAGTCCTCACCACTCTCTGTTATGGCCCAGCTAGGTTGAATCTATTACCTGCTAGTCTGATAGACCAATGAGTGGCCCCTGTTCAAGATCAGTCTCTAACTTACCTGGCAGGGGAGATACCATGATCATGAAGGTGGTTTTCCCAGGGCAAGGCTCACCCATTGCACTCCGGCTGTGCTGACCCCTGCAATTTCCCCAAATGTGGGAAACTCGACTGCATAATTTGTGGTAGTGGGGGACTGCGTTTGTGCTTTCCCCTGAGGAAAAAAAAAAAAAAGATCAGTCTCTAATTTATTCCCCTGCCCTGTTGCCACATCTGCCTTTTAGGTGAATTACATAAAAATCCCTTCCTCTCTCAGAGACTTTGAATTTTCTGGACTAATAAATGAGACCAACCATGTCTACTTCACAGAGGGAAGTGACGATATTAAAGGATATAGTTAATATAAAGTAGATGGTAACAGAAAAGGACTCTTCTAATATCATTACTTATTCTGATTAAGATGGGACCAGAATATTCCACCCATTTTGCTCTTCTGAGATAGTCCTTTCATCCCCAACAATTATGTCTACAACAGAGTGTACGTTACACACTAATAAAATGTCATGCCCAGGCAGAAAAGCCATGCTAGGAGGTTCATCTCACTTGCAGCCTCACAACACGATGATTGAGCGGATCTCCAGGTTGTCCCTAACCCTCCCTGTGTTCCAAAGCGGATCTCCAGGTTGTCCTAACCCTCCCTCCTTCCAAAGGAGGAAGCCGCTGCTTTTCTTCCTTGACCTCACAGCTTTCAGACTGTTTGCCCTTCACCTGAGACTTTCTGTCAGGGGAGGTGACTTCTAGTGAGATACTCAAGGAGCAGGATTATCATTGCCCAGGGAGCAGGATTACCAAGGAGTCCCTCTGCCTGTCACCCAAGCCAACCAAAAGAGAAGCAGTGAGACATCAGTGCCGCTTTCATTTACAGAAAAGCCGGCCTTTCTGAATAGCCAGGATGTCTCCTCAGAGAGCTGCTCTGCTCTCCTGTTTCTCTTGGTTATTTTTACACCTTCACAGTACAAGCAGCACCAGCCGTGTTATTAATCAGCATAGTATACCTTAAACAGATCCCCCTTATAGGTTACAAAGTCAAAACATCCCTTGCTTTCCAGGTGCCTGTATCTCCAAAGTATTTTAGTTGGACTAAATTTATAGCCAGTTAAAGCTTCACTGGGTGCTCAGAGTGCCCTGGTCCCTGACCGGTACCGTGGAGCCCAGTTCCCCAACTTATCTACCACAAGTAGCCTTGAAAGTGAATAAACGACCCCAGATATCAGCATGCCCTGGCCAGCATCACCCCACCTAAGTGGCTGTTCAGGCTAACAGTGGCTGCTATCAATTTAAGTGATCAGCCAAGCACATTTAGCTAAATGGTTGATAATACCCCCATATTTACACCATAAAGGTGCTCATTAGACTGTGTTAAACTGTCAAGTCTTTTTTTTTTTTTTTTTTGTAGAGACAGAGTCTCACTTTATCGGGCCCTCCATAGAGTGCCCTGGCATCACACAGCTCACAGCAACCTCCAACTCCTAGGCTTAGGCAATTCTCTTGCCTCAGCCTCCCTAGCAGCTGGGACCACAAGTGCCCGCCACAACACTTGGCTATTTTTTTTGTTGCAGTTCACCCGGGGCCGGGTTTGAACCTGCCACCCTCGGTATATGGAGCCAGCACCCCATTCACTGAGCTATAGGCACCGCCCAACTGTCAAGTCTTTTAAGTCATAACCTGAGTTGGCTGAGTGGTTTAGGTTTGGGGGTTTGCCTTCATTAGACTCTTGAATGAGCTCAAGTTAGTTAGTGAGAGGAGAGGAACCTCTTCCTGTCATTTTTTATACCCTGATCCCTGAATACATCTCCTTGTACTAAGAAAAAGAGAAGTTATCTTTCCTCGAAATTTCTTCGTTTCTCTCCTACCATTATTATCTTGGCGGGCGGGAGACAAATCCAATTTTCCCACTAACAGAAAAGAGATCTAAAGAAATAATGCTGAAAAGATGGGTGGACATCTGAACAGACAATCCCCAGAAGGGGGAATACAAATGGCCAGTATGGTACATGTAAAAATCTGCTCATCCTTTTCAGTGACCAGGGAAATGTAAATTAAAACAACAAACAACAAGCTGTCTTTTCTCACTGACCAGACGACAAACTTTTCAAGTCTGACAATTTCAAGTCTGGGCAAAGATGGGGGAAAGGTTCTCTCTCCTGCCACTGCTGGAAGTGTAAATTGGTTTAGCCAATTTAGAGAGCTTTTTGGTACATATGTCTGCAGGTCTTTACTGGAAATCTTTGAGACCAGATGTGTTTCAGAATTTTCTTCCTTCTTTCCTTCCTACCACCCTCCCTCCACCCACCATTTATTCCTTTCGTTCTGGTTTGAAAAGGTGCAGATGCTTTTTTTTTTTTTTTTTTGCAGTTTTTGGCCAGGGGCTGGGTTTGAACCCGCTACCTCCAGCATATGGGCCCAGCACCCTACCCCTTTGAGCCACAGGTGCCGCCCCAGATGCTATTTTTACATGACTACTCCTAACGGGTTCAGGAGTAATATCCAACTGTTAACACATAGATTTTCTTTTCTTTTTTTTTCCCTTTCCCGCACACCCTCCCTCCTTCTCTCTGTCTGCTCTCCCCTTCCCCCATGCCCCACTGTGTCATTAATTGTCCTCATATCAAAGTTGAGTACACAGGATTCATGCTTCTCCATCCCTGTGATGCTTCACTAAGAATAATGTGTTCCACCTCCATCCAGGTTAATACAAATGCTGCAAAATCTCCATTTTTTAATGGCTGAATAGTATTCCATGGTATACATATACCACAGCTTGCCAATCCATTCCTGGGGGCCATTTAGGCTGTTTCCACATTTTAGACATTGTAAATTGAGCTGCGGTAAACAGTCCAGTACAAGTGTCTTTATAATAAAAGGTATTTTTTTTCCTTCTGAATAGATGCCCAGTAATGGAAGTGCAGGATCAAACGGGAGGTCTAGGTTGAGTTCTTTGAGGTTTCTCCATACTGCCTTCCAAAAAGGTCGTATTAGTTTGCAGTCCCACCAGCAGTGTAAAAGTGTTCCTTTCTCTCCACATCCACGCCAGCATCTGCAGCTTTGAGATTTTGTGATATGGGCCATTCTCATTGGGGTTAGATGATATTTCAGGGTGATTTTGATTTGCATTTCTCTAATAATTAGGGATGATGAGCATTTTTTCCCTATGTTTGCTAGACATTCATCTGTCTTCTTTAGAGAATGTTCTGTTCATCTTTCTTCCCCATTCATGTATGGGGTTGTTGGTTTTTTTCTTGTGGATTAATTTAAGTTCTGTATAGATCCTAGTTATTAAACTTTTGTCTGATTCAAAATATGCAAATATCCTTTCCCATTGAGTAGGTTGTCTATTTGCTTTGGTTGCTGTCTCCTTGGCTGTACAGAAACTTTTTAGTTTGATTAAATCCCATTTGTTTATTTTTGTTGTTGTTGCAATTGCCACAGTAGTCTTCTTCATAAAGTCTTTCCCCAGGCCAATATCTTCCAGTATTTTTCCCATTCTTTCTTTGAAGATTTTTATCATTTCATGCCTTAAATTTAAGTCCTTTATCCATCTTGAATCAAGTTTTGTGAGTGGAGAAAGGTGCGGGTCCAGTTTCAGTCTTTTACATGTGGATATCCAGTTCTCCCAGCACCATTTATTAAATAGGGAGTCTTTCCCCCAGTGGATGCTCTTGCTTGGTTTATCAAAGATTAGGTGGTTGTAAGGTGTTGGTTTCATTTCCTGGTTTTCTATTTGATTCCAAATATCTATGTCTCTATTTTTGTGCCAGTACCATGCTGTCTTGACCACTGTGGCCTTGTAGTACAGCCTAAAATCTGGTATGGTGATATCTCTGGCTTTGTTTTTATTACTAAAAACTGCCTTAGCTATATGGGGTTTTTTCTGGTTCCATACAAAATGTAGAATCATTTTTTTCCAAGTTTTGAAAATAGGATGTAGTATTTTAATAGGGATGGCATTGAATTGGTAGTTTGCTCTGGGAAGTATAGACATTTTAACAATGTTGATTCTTCCCACCCATGAGCATGGTATGTTCTTCCATTTGTTAAAGTCCTCTGCTATTTCCTTTCTTAGAGTTTCATAATTTTCTTTATGGAGGTCCTTCACCTCTTTTGGTAGGTATATTCCTAAGTATTTCATTTTCTTTGGTGCTATGCTGAAGGGAGTTGTGTCCTTAATTAAATTCTCATCTTGGCTGTTGGTGTATACAAAGGCAACTGACTTGTGGACGTTGATTTTATATCCTGAGACATTACTGTATTTTTTGATGACTTTCAAGAGTCTTGTGGTTCAGTCTTTGAGGTTCTCTAAGTATAAGATCATAACATCCGCAAAGGGGGAGAGTTTGACCTCCTCTGATCCCATTTGGATGCCCTTTATTTCCTTCTCTTGCCTGATTGTATTGGCTAGAACTTCCAGCACTATGTTGAATAATAATGGTGACAGAGGACAACCTTGTCTGGTTCCAGTTCTAAGATGAAAAGCTTTCAGTTTTACTCCATTCAGTAAAATATTATCTGTGGGTTTGTCATAGATAGCTTCGATCAATTTAAGAAATGTGCCACCTATGCCTATCCTCCTCAGTGTGCTAATTAGAAAAGGATGCTGGATTGTATCGAATGCTTTTTCTGCATTTATTGAGAGAATCATATGGTCTTTGGCTTTGCTTCTGTTGATATGATGAACAACCAGCCTTGCATCCCTGGGATGAAACCTACTTGATCACGATGTATGACTTTTTTGATGATAAGCTGTAATTGGCTAGGATTTTGTTGAGAATTTTTGCATCTATATTCATTAGTGAAATTGGTCTGAAATTCTCCTTTTTAATTTTTTTTTAAGAGACAGAGTCTCATTTTGTTGCACTCAGTAGAGTGCCGTGGAGTCACAGCTCACAGCAACCTCCAGCTCCTGGGCTTAGGCAATTCTCTTGCTTCAGCCTCCTGGGTAGCTAGGACTACAGGCACTGCCTGAAATTCTCCTTTTTAATTGGGTCTTTTTCTGGTTTTAGTATCAGGATAATGTTTGCTTCACAGAATGTGTTGGAGAAGATTCCTTCCCCCTTAATTTTTTAGAATAATTTCTGCAGTATAGGAATAAGCTCTTCTGAGGTGGCACCTATGTCTCAAGGAGTAGGGCACTGGCCCCATATACCAGGGGTGGTGGCTTCAAGCCCAGCCATGGCCAAAACTGAAAAAAAATGGAATAAGCTCTTCTTTGAAGGTTTGATAGAATTCTGGTGTGAAACCATCCAGACCAGGGCATTTTTTTGTTGGAAGACTTTTTATTATTTCTTTGATCTTGAAATTGGTCTGTTTACGAGATCTATTTCATCCAGGCTAAGTCTCGGGAGAGGGTGTGATTCCAAATATTGATCCATTTCCTTCACATTGTCAAATTTCTGGACATAAAGTTTCTGGTAGTATTCAGAGATGATCTCTTGTATCTCTGTGGCATCAGTTGTTATTTCCCTTTTATCATTTCTGATTGAGGTTACTAGAGATTTTACTTTTTATTTCTAATTGGTCTGGTCAAAGGTTTATCTATTTTTATTTATTTTTTTAAAAAACCCAACTCCTGTTTCATTAATTTTCTGAATGATTCTTTTATTTTCAATTTCATTGATATCTGATTTAATTTTGGATATTTCTTTTCTTATGCTGGGTTTAAGCTTAGATTTTTCTTCTTTTTCCAACTCCATAAGATGGTTTGTGAGTTTGTTGATGTGCTCTTTTTCTGTTCTTCAAATGTAGGCTTCTAAAGTGATAAGTTTTCTTCTCAGGACTGCTTTTGCAGTGTCCCACAGATTTGGGTAGCTTGTGTCTTCATTGTTGTTATACTAAAGGAAGTTAATGATTTCCTTTTTTAGTTCTTCCTACACCCAACTGTCATTCAGCATAAGGTTGTTTAATTTCCATGCCTTTGTGTGGGGTTGAACATGGACAATAACCCAAAGGAAATCCAAAAACAGAATCAAATAAGAGATGAATGATATAAAGAATTTAGAAAGGATATAGCAGAGCTGAAGGAACTGAAGCAGTCAATTAGGGAACTTAAAGATGCAACAGAAAGTATCAACAACAGATTAGACCATGCAGAAGAAGGAATCTCAGAGGTAGAGGACAAAGCTCTTGAGATAACTCAGATAGTGAAAGAGGCAGAAAAGAAGAGAGAGAAAGCAGAATGTTCACTGACAGAATTATGGGACTTTATGAAGTGTTCAAACATACCAGTTATAGGTATCCCAGAAGGGGAAGAAGAATGCCCCAGGGAAATGGAAGCCATTCTAGAGAATATTATAAATGAAAATTTCCCAAATATCACCAAAGATTCCAACATACTCTTTTCAGAGGGATATCCGTTCCCTAGTTGCCTCAACTCAAATAGAACTTCTCCAAGGCACATTATGATGAATCTACCTAAAGTCAAGACAAAAGAAAAGATTTTGCAAGCTGTCAGGAGTAAGCACCAACTGACCTACAGCGAGAAACCTATCAGGGTGACCTCAGACTTCTCTAATGAAACTTTTCAAGACAGAAGACACGGTCATCTATCTTTAATCTACTTAAACAGAACCATTGCCAACCCAGCATTCTATATCCCAGTCAGCTAAGCCTTAAAATTGACAGAGATATGCAAACATTGAGGAAATTTGCCACCACAAGACCAGCTTTATAGGAAATATTTCAACCTGTTCTACACATTGACCATCACAATGGACCTTCAGCAAAGCAAACACCCAGAAATTAAAGGACAGAACCTAGCTTCCACAATGATACAAAAGACAAAACTAAGCAACAGACTTTCCCAAAATAAGATGAATAGAACACTATCACACTTATCAATTATCTCAATAAATGTTAATGGCTTAAATTCCCCACTGAAGAGGCATAGATTGGCTGATTGAATTAAAAAACACAAGCTATCTATTTGCTGTCAGGAAACACACCTCACATCAAAAGACAAATTAAAACTCAGAGTTAAGGGTTGGAAGTCAATTTTTCAGGCAAACAGAATTCAGAAGCAAAGAGAGGTTGCAATCTTATTTTCAGATGCATGTGGATTTAAAGCAACTAAAGTTAAGAAAGACAAAGATGGTTACATCATATTGTTCAAGGGAAAAATGCAACAAGAAGACATTTCAATTCTAAATATTTATGCACCCAATTTAAATGCTCCCAGATTCTTGAAACAGACCTTGCTTAGTCTGAGCAATAGGATATCCTATAACACCATGATAACAGGGAACTTTAACATCCCTCTCTCAGAGATGGACAGATCCTCTAAACAGAAATTGAACAAAGATATTAGAGATTTAAATGAGACCCTAGAACAACTGTGCTTGATAGATGTATATAGAACACTCCATCCCAAAGACAAAGAATATATGTTCTTCTCATGGCCCCATGGAACGTTCTCCAAAATTGATCATATCTGAGGACGCAAAACAAACCTCAACAGAATCAAAGGAATTGAAATTTTACCTTGCATCTTCTCAGACCACAAGGCACTAAAAGTGGAACTCAACTCCAACAAAAATGTGCAACCTCACATAAATTCAGATTTTAAATCGTCTCAGCTCATTTTAGGTCAGTTTTCACTGCCAAAGGACTTTGTGGCAAACTTATTGGATAAGTGGTTTTACAGTTTTTTGGATTTTAAAATTATGGAGGGGGATCTTGGGCCCTTTGATCTACCAATTCATCTCTTTTTTTTTTTTTTTTGAGACGGAGCCTCAAGCTATCCCCCTGGGTAGAGTGCCATGGCATCACAGCTCATAGCAACCTCCAACTCCTGGGCTCAAGCGAGTCTCCTGCCTCTGCCTCCCAAGTAGCTGGGACCAC
>CAUYQV010048479.1:0-18998 GCA_963574575.1 Galagoides demidoff
GCCTGTGGTCCCAGCTACTTGGGAGGCAGAGGCAGGAGACTCGCTTGAGCCCAGGAGTTGGAGGTTGCTATGAGCTGTGATGCCATAGCACTCTACCCAGGGGGACAGCTTGAGGCTCCATCTCAAAAAAAAAAAAAAAAAAAAAAAAAAAATTCAGTGTAGACTGTGGGGACCGTTCTCTAGGCTACTACTGTTCAGTGGCATCAAATGTGACATAATTAGATGTGGGAAAAGTGAGTAGGGATGCATGCCAGCAACTTGTTTAAGTAAGGTTTATGCAATTCTTAAAGCTCACCAAACCTAAGTTACATTTCAAAGTTTTACACGGTTTGGGGGGATCGCTCACAAGCCAACAATAATTAGGTAGTCTGTGAATAGAAATATACTCTACGAAAATAGTGCCCTATCCTCTCATAGGCATACAAAATGAAAAATTATCAATCTATCTATGAAACTTACAGAGGCTTAATTCAGATAACTGTCAAAAACGATAATAATTTCGATAGGGACGGGGTCTGGTTTTCCTTTTTAAAAAAAGATTGTGCTTCAATAATCCCATGAATAGAATCACGTCCTAAAGTTTCTGCAGTATTTTTTAAGCACCCTCATTAACTTGAAATACTTACGAAAATGAATATGCTTATCATAAATAATTCAGCCAATTACATCCGGTTAGTACAATCAACTGTTCAAACAATTATGCTAAGAAATATTCAGTGAAGACTACTCTGTCACTCTAAGACTTGAAAGCAATTCATCTGTTTATTTTTATTACCAACTACTCATGTTTCATTAACTCAGACTGTCCCTCCCCAGAGGAAAGGTGGTGTATGCGAACGAGCTGAATATTCATATGGCATTAAAGCTTCCGAAGAGCTTTCTGCTCCTGCTTCCTCATCTGGAACACGGTAAAAATACTTCTCCTGGTTACCCCGCAAGGCTATTGTAAGGTGACAGGAGGGTCTCTGGATCTAAACATCACTATGAAAACATCTAGACCATTTAATGTTCTGCTTTGTGCCAAATGGATATAATGTTTTACCACGCTTGGTTTTCTGGATGACTCCTGCCATTTGGATTCCTCTGGTAGTTGTGTTTAGAAAAATATTCAAGTATATGCCTTTGAAATGCCTCACGAAAGCAAAATAGAACATTCACACTAGTATAAAAACTCTAAATATATAAAAAGTGTACACTGACACAAATCACGTGAAAAGGCAGAACTTGAAAGTTCAAAGGTACCATACAGGTCCTTTCATCTCTCTCTCCCATTTCATGGGTCACAGAAATGAAGCCTAACTTAGGATGTCACCTATCAACAGATTGCACTTACACTTCACCCAGAGTTCTGAACGGAGTCTCTGATATTAAAATAAATTACATTCCCTATTTAAAAAGCCATAGGATAACAGGAGGACCAAGTAGAGAAATGCCAGACTGAAAAGGTTGGGGTCTTAAAAAACAAACCAAAACAGACAAAACTGTGACTACGTCTAGCGTTTAGATATTGAGATTTGACAGCGATCATAGGAAATCATTAGCCAGTGCACAGACAACTACATGGTGTCCGTGGGAGGTTCTAGTCCATGCTTTTTCATTTTATATAGGAAAGGGGTGGTACCGACATTAATCATACACGTCACATTACTAGAGGCTGTGGATAAATCCAAATAGTCAAAACATCTGTACCATTGACAGTTATTGATTATTTACTAGATTACCTCTCATTTGATTCTAAAAATCAATCTGTATTCCCTGAGTACGAACTGCCTAGGGAATAAGAGAGAGCAAGCACAGGATTACATAACTGTTCTGGAAACCCAATCTGCGGAAAATGGAGAACTGTCCGTGCTACATATAGCCAATTCCCTGACAAAGAAATAACTGTTATCTCTGATTAATTTAGGCTCCTGGATGGTCTTCACAGATGGCTAGTATCAAGGAATGTAAACACTTGAGATTACAAAATTGTCTCGTAAAAGGTTGGTGGATGAAATCAAAAACCCAGCTTGTAAGTGGTTTGCCCGCTCCCTTCCCTGCTCATCAACTTAAGGTGTCTGTCTCCACAGACAGGGGTTAGATCTAAGTACAGCATCCTACACTAAAGCATTTAGAAAATGTTTACTTGCCATACATTTTGAAAGTAAGAATCAGTACATAGATTCATCACCACCCCCCGAGCCATGAGACGCTAGTCTCTTCATCTTTTCTTTTTCAAGTAATCACATTATTTAAGGTTTTTCAGTCACTCAACACCAAAAAGAGTAAAGGTTGCACCCAAACAATACTATACCCTGATTAAGAAACGGTGCTATAAAACAAATTGCAGACATTAAAAGATTCTGTTTAACCCAGTGTTCACTCAAGGTAACCATGTCTGGGAGTTAAAATGAAATGATTCTGATTTGGGACCAGATTCTCCCCCAACAAATAAGGGGAAAAAGAAGTGTTACTCTAACTTTATCCTTTACCACCCTAATTATGGTCACCTGGGACATAATTTTCATACAAAAGTTATCTTCAAATTTGCTTCTGGTCATCAGATGTTTAAAAATGGCAAATTAATTTGGGCAAAGCAGGGTGAAAGTTGAAATGATTTTCTTTTTTCATGGAAGGATCTGTCAGTCTCTAATACTCATATCCACCATCCCTCGAGATGGGGAGAACAGCACATAACATTATTCAAATTCACTCCATGGGTTCTTTCTTGTTCTGCAGAGTGTATCGAAGGATCTACTTTGGGAAATGCTATTTTAGAACCACAGGGAGTCCACTTGCGTGATACAGCTAAGGCCTTATCTATAACCTAACATTAGACAATCTCCTCCAAAATATTAACTGGAAGAAGATGTTCTTGGCCAGATCTACCCACCGCATCTACAGTTTAGACTGAGATGGGGGAACTTTGCACTAGCAACTGGTTCTTTCCTGCTCTGTGCCCAACCCTGGGTGGGGAATCTATGGCCAACTTCTATTATAAGGGTGGAACAGAGAATCGGTGAAGCTTTTCTCATCTCCCTTGGTGCTTAAAAAAGAACAATCTTGAAATCATAAGGTTCCAGACCCCTGCATGAGGCCAGACTGAGTCTCCTGGTATCTTTTTTTTTCTACAAACCAATGGGCTACCTACCCTCTAAAATTCACAGAATACCCGTGTGAACTGTGATGGTTGGTTCTCTTAAAATCCAACAGGCAGCTGTCCAATGTGGATGTTCATAAATACTGGCAAGAATGAGAAAACAGTCAATAAATCAACTCAAAAGACATGATCGTCATTCGTGTGCCTTTGATGGGAACAAGCGTCTAATATCTGATTGATCAGACCAACGAAGTCTAAATGCCACTAGACTCATTTCCGCTGTTTCTCTGCCTTTAAAATTGTTACGGATTTTGTTCCTTGGGATAAGGGATCTGATTAGTTCCCCATTTATAAAATCATCCCATTCACAATCAGGCAAATATTAATAAGTGTCCCTGTTTTTCCCAAAAGAGGTATGTACACACTTGGAGAAGCCAAAACCTTGTGTTATCTATAACCGACATCAAACGAACACAGCAGGACTGCTTATCCCTGTAGAAAGATCATGAAAAGTATTACCCTTTGGTGCCACCAGATGGCAGTCTTTCAAAGATTAAACCTTAAAGGATCTCGAACTATAAGCCCACCCTTCTTGCAAAATTAGTGAACAAGGATTCCTTTCACTTTGCTATTAAGAAGACTTATAAGTTACTTAACACCATGTGTTAAAAGGTCTACAAAACAATCTGATGGGACACAATGGGCACTCCTGACTCAGAAACTATTTAAGGATAGACAGACTTGTTTGCCACAAACATAAAGAAACCTGGCCTAACATTCTGATTTGCTTCTTGGTAGAAAATACATTATTTTTGGCAAAAAAGAAACCTGTCAAGGTAATGTCACTTTTCGTTTTCAAGAGCTTAATATTTGCTAGGGTAAGTCAAGATGAATGAGATTATTACGTACAGCAGAAACATAACAAATGAATAAATACAATTAGATAAATTACAGATGATTTAAAAATTAAATACTTTTACTAAAACAATATAATCAATGAGTGACTATCTACCCTGCTATATATAGTGTGCGGGGTTTTTTAATCTTAAAAAAACCTTCACAAAGCAAAACAAAAAATCTGTTTGGTTTTCAATTAAAAGCACTGGTATGTGAATACATGTATGTATACACGTAAACAATACATATATTTATTCAAGAGAGAACTCTTTTAAATATTTAAGGCTTCCCTGCCTTACCAGGTTCAACAGTGAAGGTCACAGCCTATCAAGCTTTGGAAGAGCACAAAAGCCCTTCAGGCCACAACAGTATTTTCAAACTGAATGGCTAGCAACTAAGACAGTGAACCAGCACTGAGGATCAAGTAATAAACCTCACAGTGCCCAGGGAAGGGGGAGGTCAGGAAGGGGGCAGCGTGGAATGAAGACTTGCCACTATGAGATACAACAGGATCCTAACCTCCTAATAGAGGAAATAAAGATCAAGGGTAAGGGAGAAGTTGTGTTAAGGGACTGTGGACATCTTGCTTTGTTTCATTTAACTGTCTGTCTTACTCTCAGTGGAGGGCAAAAATAAATAGAATCAAAAAGAATTTGAGAAAGGTAGGTTTTCCAGGTAAATTTGAAAGTGACAAGAGTCTATGAAAACGATGAAAACTGCTGCAATTCCAGATATTCTAAAATTAAGTCACACCTTGAAGGCTCTTAAGATAAACATATTATTCAAGGAAATCTCAAGATAAAATCCAGAATGAGCTGCATTTTCTTTTCAGGAACCTGGAAACTGTGTTTACTGTTATAGGACCATAGCCCTTCTGTTGAACACTAGGTACTAGAATTTGTCAAGAACTGTCAGAAGAACTTGGCTTCTGAATTTGGGGGAGGCAAGCTTTTATGATGTCAACATTTACATAGTATCTTATTAATGGTTGTTTTCCTTTTTAATCTTCCTGCTCAAGAAAACTGGGGACATAAACAAACCTTAAGGCCTACAAAATTTGAGGGGGTAAACTGGATTTACCGAAACAGTAAAGCAAGGAGGTATTGGCAAACCACCCTTCCATTGAGATGGTTTGTCAGTGAGGTGCGTTAATCATCTGAACTCACCATCTTCACCTATGTTCACCTATTAAAAACACTGCCTGTGTACATTGATCAGAGGCACAACAGAATCACAGATTTCTACAACAAAGTCCAGATTTTTCTTGTTCTCAGTAATTTCACCATCATTGTGTGTCCCCTGGAAATACTGATGTCTCTCAGTTCGTATTACAGATAATGTCATCCAGATGGAAGATAATAATTCAAAGAATAGATCTCATTTTCACAGTGCAGTAACAGGAAGACAGAAACCAGGGACAGACCGTCAGCGGGCTAACGTAGTGATCAGACTGGCACACATTTCAAAAAAATCCATGGTGTGACTGCCCAGGCGAGGCGACGCAGAGGACAAGGTGCTTCCCGTCAGAGAGCCAGTGAGAGAGCTCGAGGGCGAATGGCTCTCCGTGGCTGTAGAATCGAAACTCGACCTTGGTCTGTGTAAGCCAGCAGCAGAGCAAGAACGCTGAGGTGTTGAGGAACCGGACCTCTGCTCCACTACCTCGTCTGAAATGAGCCAAAGAGAAGCAATTTACATGAGATGCAGACTTGTCCACGCCCTTCCTAAGACGAAGTCAATGCATCTAAGCCAGGGCAACTTAACACTGAATGTCAGGCTTCCAGTGTCAGGAGCAGCGGTGGCAGCACCTCCCACTACCACGCAGACATCACTAATCAATCGCTCACTTACAGAGTCAGAAGGCGGCCCCTAAATCCTTCCCAGTGGAGTATTTGTTGTTAATGGTGAAATCAAACTCACAGTCCTACATGTGAAGAAAGCACATCTTTGGCAACTTAGTTTCTCCTAGCGCATCAATAAATAAGTCATTATGACAAAAACAAAAATTACCACCGTGCAGGGGTTCTGAACCTTCTGTGCACAATGGAATTGCCTTGGTTAGGAGGAGGCAATGCAAGAGGACTCTGCTTAAAAATGCAGATCTCCGGTCCCCAGGACCAGTCTCCAAAGATTCTGATTGGGTAGGTCTGGAGTCATTCCCAGGAATCTGCACTTTAATCAGAACAGAGGGCAATTCTGATGAAGGCGGTCTGGAACCCATGTAAACATTCCTACCAGTGACAGTAGTTTCAGAATGAAATTTAGACAGTCTGTTTAAAGCAACTGCAACTGACTGTAACTCAGTTCTACTCTTGTTCCAATTCTAGTGCCTGACCCTTGGTTTTATTCTGTTTTTACCTCTCAGGGGCCACTGAACTGAATAATCCTATTTGGTCTACCCAGGCTTCGTTCTCAGCACACACCAAGTACTCAGACATTGACTATTTTCTGTGATTCCGCTCATGCCTAGATTGCTATGGAGACCTCAATCCAACCAGAATCTCAGTAAAGGCCTCTCTGACCACCCAGGCCACCAAGGATGAGAGCAGTTGATGAAGAAGAAAGCTTAAGTTATTATATTCTAATCAATAAAATGTGAATGGAAAAATATTATAAGAAACCTGACAAGTAAGCTACTTTAGGCAAAACTTGCTTCCTTGTTGTTCCTTACTTTTGCTCCACAGCCGATGCTTAAAATAACTTTTTATGCCAAGGAAGTACTTCTTTGGAAAAGGTGCTGGGTAAGGGTGGCGCCTGTGGCTCAGTGAGTAGGGCACCAGCCACATATACTGAGGGTGGCAGGTTCAAACCCGGCCCCGGCCATAACTGCAACAAAAAATAGCCGGGCGTTGTGGCAGGTGCCTGTAGTCCCAGCTATGCGGGAGGCTGAGGCAAGAGAATCACCTAAGCTCAGGAGTTGAAGATTACTGTGAGCTGTGATGCCACCACACTCTACCGAGGGAGATAAAGTGAGACTCTGTCTCTAAAAAATAAAACAAAATAGAAAAGAAAAAGTGCTGGGTAAGAGATGGTCCATATGCATTTCATCCTTTCCATTTCACCTATATTCTGGTTAAGTCTAAATTACTTAACAACCAGCACAGGAGACCCGCCCACTGGGCCTTTAAGAAGACTTTACCATCTGGTCGACCCCTGTGAAGTTTTCTCTTCTCAGAGCTCACGCCTGCTAAGCTTCCTTACCATCAATGCTTTTAAAGTCCAAAAGGTAGCTCCTGTTGTCAACCAGGTAAAGTTGTAAGCTCATTTTCACATAGTTGCCAGTCACTGGATTTTTTCTTCTTACACGAAGATGGTATGCATTCACTACCTAAAAGGGGAAATCAACAAAAACAACCACCAATGAAACGTCTCCCTTCTTATTGTGCGGAATGTCAAAAACTAAGGATGGTTAGGGCGCCGGCCCCATGTACCAGAGGTGGCGGGTTAAAACCCAGCCCCTGGCCAAAAAAAAAAAAGTAAGGATTGATAGGATCTGGAGCAGGGAAGAAATTTCTGATTGACTTTTTAAAGATATATTATAGGTAGTTTACATTTAGCATTTATTTAATCCCCTCTAGCAGTAATGTTTGTGTACAGCAATTATAATTTAAAGGGAAAACTATTTGAATGAATCTGCTGGAGTACTGAGAAAAAATGTAACACGAACTCAGAGGCTATCCAGAGGGTAGCCTTTATTCTGATACGCGTCCTCTGTAACAACCCAGCGATAACACTGGCTGCCCCGTCCCTGCTTGAATACTCGGACCGATAAATACGGAGTAGAAGGAATAAAAGGGGGTGAGCATGGGAATGGTCTGCATCAGGTACAGTAACAAAACAGAAATACCACAAAACGCAGGAGGAAAAAAGAGAAAAAAACAGCTACAGCTCAGATAAAGAAGATTCTGAGTTTTCTATGAAATTATTTTCAAAACATTTTTCAGCGCTTCAAAAATGAGATATCTGGGTCAGGAGAGGTGGCTCGCATCTGTAACCCTAGCACTCAGGGAGGCCGAGGCGGGTGGATTGCCTGAGCTCATGAGTTCAAGACCAGCCTGAGCAAGAACGAGACCCTACTAAAAATGAAAAACTGAGGCAAGAGAATCACTTGAACCCAAGAGTTTGCGGTTGCCATTGCCATGAGCTAAGACACCACAGCACTCTACCCAGGGCAACAAAATGAAACTGTCTCAAAAAAAAAAAAAAAAAAAAGAGAGAGAGAGAGAATTATTTTTTAGGTGGTTTTAAGAAAATACTCATTTATTCCTTTTGTGTACAAATAATGAAACGAGAATGGTTTAGTCAAGCCTGTCAAAGGAATACTTACATGATAAGTTCAAACATTTCTTTGTCCTTTAAAAAAAAGTTAGCAATCCACAAGAAAAGAACAGAGTGAAAGGAATATCTCTGAAAGGAAAAAGTGCTCCCCGTATATTCAAAAAGAGCATGAAATGAAATGCAATGGAACAATAATGTTTTTAAAAAAGCAAAATGTGGGCTGAAAAGTACTAAAAGCACCAACCAATTAAGACAAAATTTCCCAACGTGGAGCAAAGTATTTGTTTACTGAATAATCTGTTTTGACCACTAGCTGTTATAGCCATCCACTTCTGCCCTCCCAAGAAAGTAAACAAAATCAAGTCTCCATTAAAGAAGAAAGTAAAAACATACTATCTGGGAAGCCTCACGACTTTTTATTGCTATGATGCATACTGAAACAGGTAGGCTATCTTCTCAAACGATTTCAAGTTGATTATTTGTTGTTTCTTGACCAAGAATATTGTTTTATTATTCAAATCATGTAGGGCCTAGCGTCAACGGCTCCTCATCCCAATACAGAGATTATTTGTTTTATTTTGTTTGTATGCATATGGTATGTTACTGGAAAGAATGGTGTTTGACAGCCCAAAAGACAGACTAACAAATTTATAGCTAAGTGAAAAACAACTTTTCCTGACCTCAATATTCACCCCAGCAGCTCAGAGCAGCTTACATGGAAAAATGGCTTCTACATCTGATCTGAATACACAACAATTTCCCACCTTCCATTCAAAATCCAGCTGCTTCATTGCGCGGTACACTTCAGCCATGATGTCATAGGGTTTGCTCTGGCTTCGGATTCCAAGATGCCACTTGGCTTTCTTCACAGCTAAAGACTTGGGCTTGGTGGTATTGAGCGCGTCCAGTGGACACTTTGCTTTAGGGCTGTCTGCTATCAGGGGTGGCATCCTTTCCGGGTGAGGCTTCAGGCCCGGGGGAATGTGCATGGCACTGTCATCCATGAAGGAGCCAGTCGGGGGACTGGAGGCGAGGTAGAACTCACTGGCCTGGTTCATGATCCTGCGGTTGTCGATGATGAGGTGGTAAGCCACCGCGAGCTGGTCCTGGGGGTCGCCACTGTACAAGCTGTTCATCACTTCTGATTCCGTGCACTCAAATTTTTCACACACTTCCCTCACAGCCTCATCATCGATGACGTTAGCGTCGTAGGAGGGGTCTTCAGGAAACAAATAACTGGGCAGATCTTGTTTAAACCACTCGTGTTCTCTAGGAGAAACACCGAAATACACTACTGTAAGAACATACTTCGGCAAGTCCCAGATCATGTAAACACAGAGTCATACAACGCAACAGAGTCAGAAAGACCTCGGCGCTGCCACTGACTAGCTGGGTGCCCCTGGGCAAGGAAATTAACCCCTACCCTTGGAAAATTATGGTTATGAAGACTTGAGCACTTAGCTGACATTTTCTCAAAAATGAACCAAGTGAGTCCGTCACAGCAAGGAAAACAGCTAGCAGCTATTTGTTGTGGATAAAATGCAAGCTTTCAAGCAAAAATGCTAAATTCTCTATAATTTGTATCTACCTCCAGCTTTCCAAGACCTATGATTCTGTGATGGTTAGAGTTGATAATGTGATTTTTTGACAGTGTATAATGAAAGGTGTCACCATTTAGAAAGATTGCATAGATCAATAACCCAATATTTTCTAAATGACCAATACATGGTGTTACAGAATCATACATGCATAAAAGAGCCATTCAAAATACAAGACACATCAGTTAATTATAATGTAATAAAGTACAACAATTCATTGATACATCTTCTGATTTGATACTGCAACTAACATGTTAGGCTTTGGCTTAATATCAAAGAAGAATACTACTGTTATCTAAAAGGGTATTAAAATACTCTTTTTTTTCCCAACCACTCATCTGAGTGAGGTCAGACTTTATATACTGCAACTAATAGAAAATATTGTAACTGAAAGAAGATGTGAGAACTTAAGTGCCCTTGATTAAGCCAGATATTAAAGAGATTTGCAAAAATGTAACATGTCTTCTCACCATTTTTTGTTGTTTTAAAAAATATAGTCACTTTTCAAGAAAGTTATATTTACATTAACATGTAATGGGCTTATTAATTGTAAGTGAATTAGTATCGTCTTAATTTCTCAGTTTTACTCTTAATATGGTAAATATTGATAGGTATAAGTTACCTTTGAAAATCCTCTTTGAGGTCCCCAAGAATTTGAGGTAGAAGATATCAAAACCAGAAAAGTCTGAGAACCGCTCTCCAGGGTCTCATTTTTCTCACCCGTCTGGGCCTCTCCACCTGACATTCCCACTGCTGCCTATAACAACACGAGCCTTTTCTTCTAATACACATTACCGCTTCAAGATGGTTAAGCATCACTACCTGCAGAAGTAAGTACCCCCCTCAAGCTAAAATTCAGATCAAGATATATTCTGACTAAATGTTTTCTATGCACTGATTAATTCACTTGTTTTGTTTGTTTGTTTTTTGTTTTTGCCTGGGGCCGAGTTTGAACCTGCCACCTCTGGTATATAGGGCCAGCGCCCTACTCCTTTGAGCCATAGGCACCGCCCCAATTCACTTGTGGCGATTTACTGAGGACAGAGTATGGACAAAAAGATACACTCCTTCTCACAGAGGTTATATTCTAGCTGAATATACATTAAACAAATACACATTAAAAATAGCTACAATTATACAAATATGCAAATCCTGTGATAAAGATCATATAGAAAAGCACAGCACATAATTCAGAACGTGAGGCAGGGGATTAGGGGAGCCATTCGGAGTAATATTTAAGCAGATGCCAAATAGAATAATCAGGGGTCAGCTAAGCAAGGAATCGGGAACAGGTATTCCCAGTATTGGCCGAGACCTTGAGACAAAGAAGAGTTCTGCCACCGCTGATGAACATGACTGAAGGATTTTAAACAGTCAGGGTGATATAATGTAATTTGCACTCTATGAAGATTATTCTGCTTGTGGTACAAAAATCGAACTGTAAAGATAAAGATGCTGCTGGCAGGTGCAACAGTCCAAGTGAGAAATGAGGGGGTGCCCAGCCCTGAAGACATCTACAGAGGTAAAACTCCTACAGCTGCTGGTTCAGCTGTCACGACACTGGGCTACAGGTGCTGACCTTCTGTTAAGCTTCCCCACTACACTGAGAGCTCCCTGAAACAAGGGCTGGATCTTCCTTAGCTCTACCCTGCCCGCCAGTCCAGAGTAAACACTCAACAAACACTCAATAAATACATGATGAATAGACACGTGACGTGTGAAGACAAAAATTAGTGTTTATCTGCTATATCATAATTTTAAGCATTATGCTCTATTTAAGTTGAATGATAAAAACTGAGATAGTTTTTCAGAAGAAATTTGAATGATAAAAACTTAGATAGTTTTTCAGAAGAAATAACAGAAGACAGAACATGATATTACATGTGTAACATTTTTAAAATATCAATGACCAATAGGGAACTTGAGCACTTTCAGAATGAACTCCCAAATTCCACTCGTCCGTAAAACAATGAAATACTAGCAAAGTGTCCAACTTTTTCCGAGCTATGGAAAGGAGACAAAGCCTGCAATAATCGGAGGAGGGTTTATTCAAGAAAAATAGCTAAATCTCAGTAGGAAAGGTGAGATGTGTAGCTTTTTAAGCTACCCTATGTCCATCCCCCCTTTTCCAGCTCCAAAGTACCTTTTAAAACCAACAGCCTCGGTTCGGCGCCTGTGGCTCAATCGGCTAAGGCACCAGCCACGTACACCTAAGGTGGCAGGTTTGAATCCCCAGCCCGGGCCCACCAAACAGCAATGATGGCTGCAACCAAAAAATGGCCGGGCGTTGTGGCGGCGCCTGTGGTCCCAGCTACTAGGGAGGCGGAGGCAGGAGACTCGCTTGAGCCCAGGAGTTGGAGGTTGCTATGAGCTGTGATGCCATGGCACTCTACCCAGGGGGACAGCTTGAGGCACTGTCTCAAAAAAATAAAAATAAAAAAAAAAATAAAACCAACAGCCTCATAACCACATTCTGAGCAAACTAGCAGTGTAACAACCATCGCGGCGCCAGGGGAAGAACAGAGGAACAGAACAGGTTTGCAGGTCCGGAGAGAATGCTATCACTGGGCATGTCTCTCTTGCATTCGCCTGGAAACCTCTGTTAACGGGCCTCGTCTTCCTGGACCTGACTCAGAGCTCACTCACCGAAAACAGTCTTTTTCCTTAGGGCATCTGTCAAACAAAACTGCAAAATAATAAAATCCATGACAATAGTCTAACTTCTCAGCTGTCTGAAAAGGCAATGAAAATTAGGTGAACAAGCTGACCAAACAAATTAAAGAGAAAAATTCAGAAATAAGAGTTTCAAAGGGGTCTTTGAAAAGCTCTGATACAGCCGTGCTTGCCAAAGCAGTTGGCAGAGGTCACAGAAACAACTACCTTAGCCATAGTTGACGCCAAGAGTCAGAGGTCTCAAGAGTCACGCTGGCTTATGACGAGAAGGGGGAGGGCTCCGGAAAGTTGTCAAGAAAAGGTGTTTGTGAATAAACATGAATCTTAAGTAAGAATGAAAATCCTCTCAGAAACATGACAGGCTAAGTAGAAGGCACTGAATCATCTTGCCACACGTACGTGACAGAAAGGTCATATTCGCAGTAGCATCAGCGAGAGCACATTCCAAAGTTCCTCCCACAACAAAAAATCCCTCACAGTAAACCCACTAGCAGCTACAGAATTCAAAAACTTGGCAAAACTTTTTTGTGCTTAATGACATCAACCATATGTAAAATACACAAATCTCACCCTGCTTTCTTTCCCATTTGAAATTTGTTCAGATATTTTCTGAGCACAGACTATAGGCCCACGCCGCCCAGCAGTGTATACAGATTCATAATTATAGTCATAATTTGAGAGGGAAAAGACACACTGACAAGTAACTAGATACAGGATGGGAATGAATAAAAGCACAGAAAAATGTTGATGTGGTAGACGTGGACACCCCAAACGCTGCTGGGGAAAGCAGGAAGTTTCCCAAGGGAGCTGAACTTCGAAGGATGAATGGAAGTTTAAAAGCAGAAAGAACTTCAAGGCAAAGAGAAAAATATAAACAAAGACACGAAGGCGTAAAATCTATGCTATGCTTCAGGAACAAGGACAAGTTCAACGTGGTGTAAAGGATGAGGTGGTGAAGGCAGGAGATGAGACCTCAGCACTGAGCAGAGCTTGCCTCCAGAGATGACTTGGCTAAGACAAAAAGTCTGGGTAGCCATCTGAGGTATGCGAAAGTCATAACATCAGCTTTGTGTGATAAGGCCAGGAAAAGACACTTAGGACGTGCCACGAAGCCTAGCAGAAAGCGAGCCTTCAATTAGCATCTCTACTATACTATGAGAGAACATTCAGAGCAGGGGCAGAAAGTATCATCACCGTATGTCTTTGATAGTTGATCGTTTCAGAGGGTCAACCTGCAGCATGTGCATCAGGAGAGTGGCCACAGAACGATTGAGATATTCTGGGATATAGAAAACCCCCCCTCGGATCTTCTTAAACAACGTGGGTACATGCTCATCATCAAAGGGGAGGGTGCCGCAGAGCAGAGCGTACAAGATCACGCCGCAGCTCCAGATGTCAACTTCGGGGCCGGCGTACAATCTGCAAAAGAAGATGACACCGTAACATGAGGTGCGTGTGTCACACTGTCCCTTCTCTGTGCCCTGCTTCTGTGTCCACGTGTAGAATAAAACAGATTCGGTGTGTATGGATTTCCAAGGTCTTTTATGAAGTCCATGGCCACGCACCAAGTCAAAGGTTTGTGCCCCAAAGAGAACAATCAGTCTAACCAATGACTATTTACAAGTAATTATTACAAGTTTGCCAAATGCATAGGGTGGTTTTGTTTCTCACAAACTCATTCAACTGTAATTTACTAATTTAAAAATGTTTCATTTTCTGTGGCTGATGTTTGAGAGAAATATCAAAAGACGTAGCCATAAATTTGAAAAAATAATACTACAGTGATCGGATAAATCTTTTTCCCATAAAACTATTATAAGAAAGAAAATGCACATAGATTTTTGATCCTTGGCACACCTATTTTAGAGAATACTGGAAACCTGCAAGTCCCTAACTAACCCTGTGTGAACAGTACTGACCCTGTACCACGTTATCCTGAGAACCTTCCAGACTAATCACCTGCCTGCTCACAGGACTGAGATAAGCTTCGATCCAGATAACCTACACCTGGAACATTATCCTTTTTTTCTCTCACCTTCTGGAGTATTAAAATTCCCAGTAGCACATTCCCAACTTTAAACTGGTCTGGGGTAGCAAAGTAAAACTCTACACTTGCAGGGTGAAGAACATAATCTATTTCTGCATCAATTGCCACCTGTCCTTCACATCATTTGCTGTACTGCCCAAACTCCTTGCAATGTGCTGAATGTTTATGTCCCCCAGAATTCAGATGTTGAATCCTTCCTCCAGGATAATGGTATTGGGAGGTGAGGGCTTTGGGGATTAGTGCCCTTTATAATAAAGATCCCAGAAAGCTCCTCATCCCTTCCACGGTGTGAGGTTACTGTGAAAATATAATACTATATGAGGAAGCAGACCCCGCCGGACACCAAATCTCTCAGCGCCTTGCTCCTCGACTTACCAGTCTCCAGAGACTGTGACAAATAAATTCTTGTTGTTGATAAGACACCCAGTTTATCATATTTTTCTAATGGCAGCCGAAAGGAACTAAGAAACTCCTACACTTGCTCTGGGTAATAATACATTTTCAACATTTTCTTTTTCTTTTTTTTTTATTTCAACTCATTTATTTCAACTTATTACTTCGAAGGTTTTTTTTTTAATTTTTTTTTTATTACTTCTTCCTCCTGTAGTGTTTTCTTGCCCCCCGGTGTAGTTGGGATCACAAGGTCCAGCTGTCTCGTTGTCCTGTTGTTTTTGTAGTAGAGACGGGGTCTCACACTGGCTCAACTGGCTCAGGGGGGTCTTAGCTGGTCTCGAACCTCTGAGCACAGGTGATCCGCCCGCCTCGGCCTCCCATAGCGCTGGGACAACAGGCGTATGCCACCACGCCCAGCCAACATTTTCTATCATAGAGTTCTTTTGACTTTGTAAATCACATAAGTGACATTGGTCACTGCACAAAGACTTGAGGTTACTAATCTGTGTAAACATTTTTTTACGATGGACCAATGAATTCGTTACATGAGTAATTGCACAATCACTGTTTGTATAGTTAAATGTCATGGAACAGCAATACTGTCCCCCCAAAATCTCATTCTGCCAAAGATAAATCTAAAACAATACTCTATAAAATATGTAAAGTATTATTAAAGTATGATGTCTGATAAATAAATTACACTAGCTTAATTTTAGCAAATGCTTACTCTTTACCTACATTTTTCTGAAACGAAAGATGTATGAAATCAAGATTTAGTTCAGTCCTTTCTTAACAGAAAAAAAACTTCATAAACACCTTTATAACAACAGCTAAATGAAACATTTAAAAAACTTTAATAAAACCACCACAGTAATAAAATAAATGAACAATCTGTTTTTCTTTTTTTGAGACAGTTTTACTGTCACCCTGGATAGAATGCCCTGGCATCACAGCTCATGGCAACCTCAAACTCTTGAGCTCAAGCAGTCCTCTTGCCTCAGCCTCCTGAGTAGCTGGGACTACAGGTGGCAGCCACAACGCCTGGCTAGTTTTCCCATTTTTAGTAGAAACAGAATCTCGCGCTTGCTCAGTCTGGTCTCGAACTCCTGCCTCAGCCTCCCAGAATGCTGGGATTACAGACCTGAGCCACCACATCCCGCTAACCAATCTGTTTCTACCATGTTATAAACCTTGCCTTCTAAAGAAAACATACCGTAATTAAGTCTTATCAAAATGAAGGCAAGAGGACAAATCCTCCCTCTCCTCTGATAGAGAATTACCTGCCTGAGATGACTTCAGGGGCCGCATAATTTGGAGAGCCACAGCTCGTTCGTAGAAATTCCCCATCCGACATCATATTAGACAGTCCTGAAAATGAAAGTAATGTTTACCTAGTGCCAGACATTTTTTACAGCAGACATACATAAAAATATGAGTAAACCTCAAGTCTTTAATGTTCCATACTATGACCAAAAAGTTACAGCATATACTGTGTATGATTGGAATTATATTTCCTTTCTAAATAAAAATGTTGATTCACTTTACAAATGAGGTTTTAGAGACTAATACATTTTTATACTAAGTTTTCAAAAGCCTTTTCGAAAATTCTGTCATTAGAAATCAGACAGGACCTAATTCATAAACAGACTATGTTTTAATTCAACATAGGAAAAAATTATTGACTGAATAAAAAGTCTACTTGAACTAGAGTACTAAGTGAGTTTCATGATTTAGAGAAGGAAGAGAAATAGACAAACTACTTTCCTGGTTTTTAGATTGAAGATAAAGTACAGACAAAAATCTTAAACAAGTGACACTAAACTTTGGCATCTTCTCTCGCTCTGTGTCACCCAGCGTTTTTTGGCCTGTCTTATCTCATGGCACACTTGAAACTGTAGGTAAACTTCTGCGCCACACTTAAATTATGTTGATCAAAAAAAGAGTAAAAAAAAATAAAATAAAAAAGAACATACTTACTGTGCTTCGCACTTCTTTGGAAATAATGTAATTAATGATCTTTAGAAATTTTGGCAGCACACCTAAGATCCTCTCACGGGGCACACAGCTGGCAATCACTGCTATAATCTCCCACTTTCTAATCTTCATCTTGAAAACTCTTCTATGAGATCCTTTCCAGGCAGGTTAATCCCACAAAGTGTGTGGCGCTTGAAAATCACATTTTACCTTTTACCTCTAACAAAAATCGCTATTCTCCAATCGGGTCGTTAGATGTCACCCAAAGACTCACTGGCCTTGGATCAATTCAGAAGGGCTATAAAAAACTTTTTCCAAATTTTGATGTAACTCTATTTGCATTCATCATGCAAAGTGGGGCATACTTTTATCAGATTTTCAAAGGAGCTTGGGACCTCTCTCCTCCCCTTCCAAAAAGAACCCAAAACATTTACGTATCCTTTCCTTACGAAGACACGCAGTTGAAAGGTTTATCTTAGTAACAGCCCCCTTACTTCTCTAAAGGTATCTGCAATTAAGTGCAAATGAATGAATAAAACAAGCTACTGAGGAGGAGACATCAACTGATCTCTTACTGGTACAGGATTTACAAAGTTGAAATGTCAAAGGCAGCTAGTACGTTTCTGATCAACCCTGGAGTTACACACCAAAATCAGCTATCTTCGCATTCATGTGGGCATCCAAGAGCACGTTCTCCGGTTTCAGGTCTCGGTGAACCACCATGTGCCTGTGGCAGTAATCCACGGCGGACAGGATCTGCTGGAAGAGCCGCCGGGCTTCTATCTCCTCAACCTACCAAGCAGGAAAGAAACTGCATTAAGAGGGTATGGGATAGGCTCAGTGCCTGTGGCTCAATCGGCTAAGGCACCAGCCACGTACACCTAAGGTGGCGGGTTCGAATCCCCAGCCCGGGCCCACCAAACAATAATGATGGCTGCAACAAAAAAATGGCCGGGCGTTGTGGCGGGCGCCTGTGGTCCCAGCTACTTGGGAGGTGGAGGCAGGAGACTCGCTTGAGCCCAGGAATTGGAGGCTCCTATGAGCTGTGATGCCATGGCACTCTACCCAGGGGAATAGCTTGAGACTCCGTCTCAAAAAAAAAAAAAAAAAAGAGTGTATGGGATATCTATTTAGCACAAATTTGTATTTCACGATTAGCTTACAAATAACAGGCTAACATTTCTGTTCAAATTCTCAACAAACCAGAAAAAAAACAAAAACTTGTCAAAGCTCAACATGTCAACACACCAGTAGGAAGGTTTTTATCTGTCAGTGGGCAGGAGCATTTTATTTTTCCTCTCTCTTTTTTTTTGATTAAGACAGAGTCTCTCTCTCTCTCTGTTGCCCTGGGTAGCGTGCCATGGCGTCATAGCTCACAGCAACCTCAAGCTTCTGGGCTCAAGCCATCCTCCTACCTCAGCCTCCCAAGTAACTGGGACTAAGGGTGCCTGTGACAACACAACTAGCTAATTTTTCTATTTTCAGTGGAGATGGGGGTCTCGCTCTTGCTCAGGCTGGTCTTAAATCTCTGACCTCAAGCAATCCTCCCACCTCGGCTTCCCAGAGTGCTAGGATTACAGGCATGGTCCACTGTGTTCAACCTTAATTTTCTATTAATATTTTAAATATGCACAATGTTTTGGGGGCAATTGATAGTTAAAAGAAACTAAAACAGAATTTATGTGAAAGTATAAACAAAGGATGTAACTGAAGCAATAACATAATTTTTCTGAATAAATTTTTAAAAACACAGGCATCATGTCAGCAACTAAGTGGAACACGTTTTCTATAATCAGTATTTCAGAAGATAGACCTTTTAAGAAAAAAATTGTCATTAGGTGAGGTCCTGTGCATGATGCAATGGTACATTTCAAAACTACTAGGAAATGAGAATAATTGTGATGGATGTGTTACTTGGTTCAATGTAAACATTTCACATTGTATATGGAAGCAGTACCCTGAGCCCCATAAATGCATCAATGTACAAAGTTATGATTTAATAAAAATAATTAATTATAAAAAAAAATGTGTCAATACTCTATGTCTACAGTGGTGCATTACT
>CAUYQV010048482.1:0-33866 GCA_963574575.1 Galagoides demidoff
CACAAAGGTCATCATTTCCTGGATGGGAGCAAAAGCTTTCAGTCTTTCCTCATCACTGGCAGCCTCAACTATTTTCTTGCAAATTCTCTTGAGGTCAGCATCCGTTTCAGGGAGCTCTCTGTACCCAATGTCATTTTTATCTATGGGAACACCCAAGCCTGCACCATGAAAGGTCTTTGTCACAACTTTTTTTTATCTCTCTGTTTCATCTTCATGGTCTTCTGTTCTAGTGAGTAGCCCAGTATCTCTGGCTGTCTCTGTGAGTTTTTCATCTATGTTTTTCAAGAGGTTAATTTTCTTTTTATCTGTTACTTCTTTAAGTTTTCTCATCAAAAATAATTTGACTGCAGCAAACACATTATCTCCACTTAGGAACAATCATACAATTTTTCTTTGCTTCATTTATACCAACATATTCAGGAAGTTCATCAAGAGAATCCCTGAAATACCCCATGTGGTACTGACTTTCTACTTCTTTCTGAAGGTCACTGGAGACATCAGCTTCACAGGATTTATTCTTCTTCATATCAACTGGTTATTCACTCTGCTGCCCCTGCCCCCCTGCCCCCACCTCCATTTCCCGCTGCCACCAACCATCCCTTGTCCACGGAGCCACAAAACCCCACACTCCGTTGAAAAATTTATTTTGCTAAGAACATCAACTTTTGGTTATAAACATCAACTGTTTGTATTTATTTATTTATTTATTTATTTATTTATTTATTTGCAGGTTTTGGCTGGGGCTGGGTATGAACCCACCACCTCTGGCTTATGGGGCCAGCGCCCTACCCCATTGAGCCACAGGTGCTATATGAATAATAACACATTTCACTCTTCTTTGAATTATCTGTTTCTCTTTCTTAACCATTTTTTATTAATGTGTTTTTTCCTTTAAAATAACATGTAAGAGCTTTAATGTATTAAATGTGCTGAAGTTTTTCACATATACTATATATACTATATGTATAGACCTAGTAGAGGAATTGCAGATTGCTTCATTTATGTAGAATTTGGTCACTTCAAAAAGGACCACTCCTGCACTATGGTTATTATCAACTATATTGGCCTCATATGTTTATGAAAATTATGTTTTATGGCTAAAAGTTTTGCAAATAAAATTATATGAAACATGCAGTTCTGTATGCGAGAGAGAATAGAGGGACTTGCTATCTGGATCTTAAAGACAAATATATCAACATTTGCTGTTTAAATCAGCTTCCACGGATTATAAGGTGTTTTCTAACAAGCTGTACTGATAAGCCCCATATGGGTGAAACATTTGGCAGTTTTGTCTTAGGATATTCACAAATTTTGATTTGGGGGAGGAGTTTTATTCTTTCTTCTTTTGAAATGGTTAGAATAAGATAAACCTAGGATTATCAAAATAAATATTAAGTAGTATTACATAGGGAATAGAATATTGTCAGAGTCTTGTGAGTCCAGAGTCCAGAGTTATTCATTCAGAAAAACATTGTCTTTGAAAAATTTAGCATAATCAATATTGAACTTCCTCCTGAGTTCACCATCCCAGTCATGTCCTCATCCTACTCACTCCCAAAAAGTACATGTTGGGGATAACAGGAGTTGCGCCAAAACAACGATAGTAACAAATTACATCCCTTTGGTGATATTGTACCTCATGAATACTGTACTTCATTGTGCCACTATGTACCTCAGGAATATGTATAAAACTTGTTTGCTAACTTAAAATGGAACATATGTGTCTACACTGATGTGTAAGTGTTAATATTCTATACCCTGTAGTCTGACTATTGTCAACAATAACACATACAGTGTCACAAAGGTCACTCTGGAGAATTAATAGCCTCCTACTGTATCCCATATTATATTTTTTCTTTTAATATATTTTATATTTACAAATCAACATGTAAAAAAAATTTAAATATTTTGTAAAACTTTGCAGTGAATATTTGGTAAAGAAAGGTACATTTAGCTACAGTTTTCCATTTTCCCTCTAGATATATGTATGGAAACTTTGGGACACCCTGTATATTCAAATGATAAATGCTTAAGATGATGGATATGCTAACTATTCTTATCTGATCATTATACATTATATGTATTAAAATACCACTAAGTACCTCATGAATATGTACAATGCTTGTTTGCTAATTTAAAATAAAGTTAAAATTAATTATAAATGGAGGGAAAGAGGACAGTTATTCCTCAAAATAGAATGGTAAGTAAGTGTAAAAGGAGTTGTTGAAAAAGGAAATCTCCACTTGTCCACCAGCATGGTAATAATTAACTCAAACATCAGTGGATGCTAAAATTAGTATGTAAAAATTGGATGAACGCTGAGCTGAGATATTTGCATAGTTTTAAAGTGCGTCCCTGAAGAATTCTTATCAATTACAAAGACGGAAAGAGTAACACCATAGTAGATAAAGACAGAACAAAATTTTAATTGAGTGATATTAAATAGGTATCCCCGGAAATCTGATAGATTGACATGAAATGACAGAAACGCAGCTTCTGTGACTTACCTGCCAAAAATGTATAGCATGTACTTCATCACAAGAAAATACCAGACAAACTCAATAAAAGAATTTTTAAAAATACCTGATCTGTGTTCTTCAACAATGTAGGGGCATAAAGATCAAAGAAGCACTGAGGACTTATTTAGGAATGATGAAGACTAAACAAACACGGTGATCAATGAAAGTGATGATCCAGGATTAGATTTTCTAAAAGACATTATTGGGCCAGTTGGCAAACTTGAATGAGATGCTTGACAAAGAGTTTTGTGGGACTAATTTACACTGTACTTGCAATTTTTTAAATTAAGTTTAAAGTTTTACCAACACAAACAGAAAAATATATACAGTGATATTATCATTAATATGTAAAGTGACTCATGGCCTATTGAGAAATGTAGTTTTAAAAAATTATGATAAATATTAGGGACTGAAGTTATTTTCTTTCTATCTTTTGTTAGGTATTCTTTTTTCTTATATAAAATTAGTGTTTCAATTTCTTGACTATATTAACAAATACACTAGTTGTAGAAATAAGAATTGTTCTGTGATTAATCGCAAATCTGAGAAGCCAAAGAAAAATAAAATAAATTCACTTATGGCAAGGA
Organism: Galagoides demidoff; assembly: GCA_963574575.1. Lineage (NCBI taxonomy): Eukaryota > Metazoa > Chordata > Mammalia > Primates > Galagidae > Galagoides > Galagoides demidoff. The sequence continues at coordinate 3,107 of CAUYQV010048482.1, forward strand.
TTTTTCAGTGAATTACTCATCTGCATTACAACTTTATGGGTATTATACATGAAATATACTTGATTGTTTTTATTTAAGATTATTGAATATTCAAGCATAATTAGTTAAATAACTGTCTATCATGGCAATTATTTTTCAACCAGGGAATAGATTTTACTCTATTATATTTAGAGTCTGACTAAGAAAATATGATTAATTGTGCCAGTATTCTAATTATACTGTTGAGACAAAGGAGGTTATGTAACACAAACTTGAAATTATCTCTTATCACGTATATTTTACGTTTGTGTGTGTAAACAGTATGGTCATAAAGTTTGTTAAATTTTTAAATTGCACAAGAACTTTATGGCCACTGTGTTTATTACCCTTCCTCCTGCATCTAGTATTTCATTATTATCAATATCAAGATAATTGTGAAATTATAAGTGCCTTACTATATTGCTTCTTTTATGAACTATCTTCAAAAAGATTCAAATAAATTTAAGTATATATGCTTATTGTATAATAAACTTTCCCCCTTGAAATATTACTCAGTTCACAATAAACTGCATTTTATTCATCATATCAGGAAAAGAAATCGTAACCTTACAATCAGAATGCTATTTACATTCAAAGGTCTTATGAATGAAAAGCAAGAAAGTTTCTTTGAAGCTGTATATTTTCAATTTCAGTAAAAGAAAAATTGTAAGAGTTTTACGAAAACATCTGAGTTGTGGTATACAAGTCTTGTTTCAAGATTTAGTGTTCAGAGAACATCATTTTGCTGTGCACTCTACCAAATGTGGTGAATAAAGGTTTATGCAGCATGTATTTTTAGTAATCATTGCTGGTCAACTCTTGTTACAGCCTAAGATTAATAATATCTGAATGGAATCTCATAATCACAAATGACGGGTCTCCCTTTATTCCTTGTATTATTATTTACAAATATACAGTAAACAATTGTGTGGTGTTTATTTAGAAAATGGTTTAGTTTTTGATGATGACAAATAGGGGGTACTTACCTAAAAATCCTAACATAGTCATAATAATGGTCCTCTGTAATGGGGGCAATGCTATATAATCTGATTAAACTATTTTATTTCCACTCTGGCACATGAAAGTCTCCATTTCTTCAGCCCCTTATTAATTGAGTGTGGCAAAATTGCCTGTTTGGGGCACTAAAATATGGGTGGAAGTGATATAGTGCACTTCCAGTTCTGGCCCTAAAATATGGACATATTCTTTCATTTTATCATCGGTTTTAGTAGCCAAAGCAGATGGCTCAGCTAAAACAGCTGAAAAGCCAATAAATGAACGATATTTGTTTCCCAATTCATGCCTTGCAGTAGAGTAGTCCCGGAGAATTCTCTGACCAAAAACATTCACATCAGACTTTGTATGAGAGAAAAATACAGCCTAATTTATTGAGCTTTAGGGTTTTATACCAGCTCACTTATCTGACTAACACAACTGTTTACTTGAATCATAAGGCTGTCTGGAAACAAATGGCGTGTAAGTCTCAGAGATAGAGAAAAGCAGGCCAGGTTGTATACATTCTCATTGATTGTCAAACACAGAGTAACTGCATTTCCCTCGCAATTTTGCAGTTTATTTAATAAAAATGATATGGACCTCTAAGTAAAAAAATCTGATAGTGATTTTTTTAAAAGTAACTTGAAACAACACAGATTTGGACAAACTTTCTAATCATCTATATCTGTATCTATAGTGTGCAATCACTGATGTTAATAAACACGGCCCTGTTTGAGTACAAGATGCTTAAACACTGGATCAAGACTCTATGTAAGAGCCAAATTATGAAAGTGTGTCTAGTGTGCCAAATATAATTTTCAGATATTAATACCCACATAAAGTATGAGCTTAATACTTACAGGGTGAGAGTTGGCAAGTTGTTCACACTTTGGCCTTTCAGAAAACAATTTAAGGTCACTTATCACACTAACAGAATAGATTCCTAATATTTACAGGGTTCTTGGCGCTGGAGGAAATATTTTCAATGTATCATCTGATATAATCCTTACAACCCACCCAGCAACTGAGAATTATGGTAAGCTCTATTTTATAGGTTAAGAAACGAATCCAAGAGGCCATTGTTCTCAGACAGCCCTAAAGGAAGCTGCTTTATTTTATTCATCAAGGTAATTTCAGTCTTCGCTAATACACAATAATACCTGAAAGATCAACCTTCTCTGACAAGCTAAATAAATGTAAAATTAAATGCGCAGGGATTTCGTCCATGTCCTCTGATCCCAAACCCCACCTGTCCACCAGTAGCCCTGGGAATTTCCATAATACCGTAGTTGTACAGCTTGCTTCTCTTTTTTCTGAGACCTGCAATTAATAATAATGGCTTATATGACCTATACTATGGTTCCATGAATCACCTACCTCTCCTACTAAACTGAGGAAACTGGAAAACAAAGACACTTCAACAAACTTGTTTTAAGTTTATACTGGGGCAACTACAAACTGACTGAAAAAGAATCCAGCACTTTGCACTTTAGAAGATGTATGTTGACTCTGCAAGTCCCCCGTACACACGCACAACCCCATGAGGCTATGGGTTGAATTCTAATAGTAACAAACCAAAGTAAGAAACGTTAAGTGCTGACCTCAGCTGCCAGCTCCAGAAATCAATGTTCACACCCACCTAATCTTAAAATGCTGCATCAACCTGGCTAAAAGAAATGGTGATCTCCATGGAAATTTTAAGATAAAAAGAACATTATATTCTGAGATAATAATTTTCTAAGAAGGAGTCAGTCATTCAAGAAAGAGATAAGGTAGCTGGCATTGTCTCGGGTACCTGTGGTCCCAGCTACTTGGGAAGCTGAGGCAAGAGAATCGCTTAAGCCCGGGAGTTTGAGGTTGCTGTGAACTGTGACACCACAGCACTCTACCAAGGGTGACATAGTGAGATCCTGTCTCAAAAAAAAGAAAACAATAATAACAATAATAATAAAAGAAAGAGATAGGGGGATTCTTCTTCCTATTGATGTTTTAAGACAGAGGTTTAAGGTTTATGAGTAAATGCTATACTATAAAAACAGCTTTATAAGGTTTTTAGTGTTTGGTGGCCCTGGCTGAGATTTAGAGAAAAAACAGTAGGATGAATGATTTTCTCAGCTCTATTTGTTTTTTTTTTTTGGGGGGGGGGTGCGGGGGGAGAAGAAGAGGAGGAACAAATCTTCGGGAATTAGGTGACATCAAAAAGAATTAGCTACTTATATTAAATCTAGTAGCTATACTAGATTAAATCTAGTACATTAAATCTAGTAGCTATAATATGAGTGACATTGGAGAGTTGTATCTTTCAGATCAAAAATTAAATTTCTTGGCTGGGTATGGTGGATCACACCTGTAATCTCAGCAATCTGGTAGGTTTAGGCATGTGGATTGATTGAGCTCAGGAGCTGGAGACCATCCTGAGCAAGAGTGAGACCCCATATCTATTAAAAATAGAAAAATCAGCGGGGTATTGTGGCAGGTACCTGTAGTCCCAGCTACTTGAGAGGTTGAGGCAAGAGGATTACCCGAGCCCAAGAGCTTGAGGTTGCTGTGAGGTATGACACCATGGCCCTTTACCCAGGGCAACAGACTGAAACTCTGTCACAAACAAAAAAATAAAATAAATAAGTAAATAAATAAACCACACAGAAAAAAGTAAATTTCTTCTGACATTTCAAATTATAAATGTATATTCAATTAATTTTAAGGCTTGCTTTACTTTTATGTTGTAAACTTTTAAAAATGTAAAATCTGTGAAACATCTGTAACCCTGTTCTCATACAGTTAATTCAATACTGAGTTATTCACAGCATCTTAATCTCCATACATCAGGGATGGAGTCTACTCCCTACTCCCTGCCTAGATGCTAAACTTCACCAGAGGAGATGCGTTCAGTTCTAATTGAAGAACCTCCATCTTTGATTTGTTTCTGTGTGAAAGGAGAACAAAGAAGAAAGAACTTAAAATTTGTTTTGAATTTGAGAACTTTACAAGTGTCGCTAATTTAACTATTATAATATCATTATAGGTAATAGATATTGATATTTTCTCCCTCCACCGCTTCTCAGTTGCCCCCTTTTTATGCTTAGGAAAGTGGATCTCTAAGGTGGTAATTATTCCAGTAGTTACTCAGAGCTTTGTCTGTCTGATTTCAAAGTTACTCATAGATGTTTCTCTAATTAAAAAATAAAAAAGTTTCAACTATTACACTACTGTTCTGGGAACTCCTCCTTAAAGGATTTCCTTGAGGGAAACAGCTCAATCTGCTTGGAGGGAGTAATTCCCTTTAAATATAACGCATTAAATTCTTCTCTTATGCAGACAAAGAAAAGGGTAAATGGAGATTCAACAGAGAATTATGATGATTATTTGTATTTTTTTACTTGCCCAATCTTTGTCAGTATGCTAATTTCTGTTATGGGTATAAAAAATGTAATTATATTGTACTTTCGTGAAACATGAATTGTAACCTACACTGCAACTCAAGTTTGCACTTACATCTCCCAAATTGTCTCCCATAAATGTTTTAAATGGTATCTGGTGTTAAAATCTGATTTGCCCCTTTCTGGAAGCTCCTGTAGATTCCATGGCCTTCCTGATCACTTCTAAGAAATTGACACACACATGAATTCTCATTATTTTGACACATTTTTGTTTTGAGAATGTTTATATGTTTATCATTTTTCTTTCAGATTAATGTGAGGGTACAAAAAATTAGGTTACAATATTTCCGGAAATGGAATGCCTAGCCCAGAATATCAATCAATACTATGAACCTGATTTAATATAAAATCTTCCTCCTTTTTGAGACTGTGGCCTCCTTCAAGTTGGGTAACTACTGAGACAGGAAGCCATGAGGGTTAGACTTTTGTGTTCTGATACTCATATTTTTCTTCCTTTCTTCCTCTCCTCCCCTTACAAACTATTAACTAGTTAGGTTATTATCTGTGCACCGGTTTTGATTGAATGGTGATGGGTACTAGCAAGAGAACAGGAAAGATTTCATTTGAAAAGATGCCATTGTGACAGGGCTTCTCTCCCTGAATCTGGCAAATGTTTCTTTTGAATTTCCTTCTTAGGGTCCTCTCTCCTGCAGTTACCTCATTTTGGATAAAAAAATCTCTAGATTTTTAATAAAAGTGACTGCTTGCAACACTTTCCTTACCTCTAGGCATCTTGTTGTCACCTGCTGCTTTTTTTTGTTGTTGAAATTTCCCCAATTTTAGCAGCCTTATAGGACAGGACCCAAGGCAACTGCACAAGGCAACTGCTCTCCCCAATTCATCTGAACCACGAGGTGGAAACACATCTTTTGTCCCAACACTCAGGAGTAGGAGGACAGTCCAGAGTAGTAATACTGCCTTGACTTTGTCCTACAGAAGCCCACTGACCAGAATGACTCCAAATGTTGATGCACCACCTGAAGGGCTGATGAATACCCTTTACCTTTTAATGCAGGGAGTAGCATATGCCTCTCTTTCATGGGAGATAGAATGGAACTAATAGCATTTCTCCTGCAAGTTGGCATCGTAAAAATGCTCACCTTTTCTTTTAATTTAATTTAATTTCATTATTATTATTATTATCTAAACAGAGTCTCACTATGTCGTCTTCAGTAGAGTGCCATCGCATCATAGACAATCAACTCTTTTGGTGTTTGAAATGTTGGTTAAACGAGCAAGAATTACTTAAGAGTCATGGAATTAGTTTAGGCCTTTTCTCTAGAACTCTGTGCATGTTGATTTGCCCATTTTGGACTCTGGTATCTGACATTTGCACCTGAGTTAAAACTCAGACTGCAAGCAAGTTTTATTTTGTGTTGCCTTGTTTTAATTTTAGAATGCTATGAGGGTACAAAAATTTGGGTGATGTGCATTACTTAAGTACAGTTTGAGTCAAAGTTATAACTATGTCCATCCCCCAGGCAGTGTGCATTGTACCGTTAGGTGTAAACTTACCCATCCCCCCCCCCACTTCCACTTGCTGTATTTCCACTGGATTTTACTACCATATGTGCACATGCATGGTGATCATTAGGTTCCATTTAAAAGTGAGCACACGTCATGGAAAAGCAAGAGTTGCATCTAAGAATTCTATCATAAGAACTTGATGATTTTACCATTTGCCAAGATAAGCCAACCAGCCATCAAGGCTTGGATCATAAATAGGAAAAGTAGGTAGACATATCTGAAAATATCTTAGATATTAGAAATAAAACCCACATCAAAATACAAAAACAGACAGAGCGTAGGTCAGGAAAATGAAGGACATTGGGGATAGTACAAAAAATAAAGAGAGAGAGAGAGAGAATCTAATACAGAGAATAAGAAGGTTCCAGAGTAGTTTGGAGGAGCTGGGGCATCCAAGACCTGGAGAATACTTTGACATGTTATCTCACTTGGCTATAGAACAAATTAATAAATTCCTCACTGGGAAGCAGCAACACCTCACATTTAACAATCTGTGGGTTTATACACCCCAAACTGAAGAACCAACTGTAGAATAATGGTTTCTAGCCCTCACTCATCAGCAAAGCCTAACCCGGGGCCCTACTAAGAGGTTTAACCCCACTAAAGGACTGCCCCATGTTCCCCAGGAAATAGTAAGAAGAGGACAGGGAAGAAGCTGAATAAATCCTAGAGATTCTGACACAGAGATACACATGTGATTTCAGTTGTAAGAACCTTCAATCATACGGAAGAAAAAATTATTAAAACTATAGTGGCACTAAGGGCAAAAAATTATCAATCATCTCAGAAATATGTGACCTCAAGTAAACATATGAATTAACAAAAAAAATGTAAATAACATGTAAAACTAATAGCGTGCTGTGACGAGAAAAAACATAGAACTGAATTTATAGAAAGACTACTTCTTAGTTTTCTGAAGGAGAATGGATGGTAATGTTTATCGTTCATTTTCCAAAACGTGTGCCCTGGATGACACAGTTGTAAAAGCAATTTTTTTTTTAGTTCTAAAAGCACATTTTCTTCTAGTGAAAATGACCATTAGAAAAACACATTTTGAAGTCGATATTTTATAAATCAGAGATATGATAAACAAAGGAGCATTGTAACAGACGGAAGCTCATCTTCTTTCGATATTTCTTATACTTACCAAACACATCAGCAAAGATATCAAGCAGGAATCGAAAGATCCTCTGAGCAGAGAATGACATGAAGTCTTGCCCCTGACACTCCTACGTGTCTGTGGGCGTTTCTCTCTGAACCAGCAACATACAGCAGATGTACTTCAAACAGCTGCATGGTCACAACTGGTTCAGCAAAACGACATCTTACAATTTAGTACAGTGCACATTTCGTAAAGGCTCACTAAGGGTATGCTAAGGAAGGGGTGACATATAGCAAAGAACAATTCCATAATGTTCATTTTATACATAATAAATGGAAATTAATAATTAAGATATCTCCATTTTTCAAAAGCAACTTTCCTGAAAGCAGAAAATTTTGTGTAATTTTTCATAATACTAAATCCAGAAACTTGAATTGGCAAGTATAAAGCCAAGTGTAAGATATTATTTATTGCTGTCTTCTAAATGATGCAGGGAGTTAAGATTTCACCTGAGATCCTAATAAGTACTGTTTCTTCAAAGAATGTAAAATTAGCTTTCATGTCAAAAAAAAAATGTTTTTCTTGGGCTACTGCTATCTTTTAGAAAAAACGTGGAAATATATTTGCAATTGAAAAAAAAAAAAGCATTGATTCTGACAGTTTTAAAGGATTTTTACCAAGACCTATATGTTGTATCTTATATGAGGAATAACAAGTATTGTAAGAGTTGATAAGGATTCTTGAGGCTTGCTTTTTACGTGATAGCAATTTCAAAGTAAAATAAATAACAAAAAAGTTTCTAAGCATTGTTTGTTCTATTCTCTCACCTTACTCATTTTGTCTGTACATTATTAGTTTGTGTAATTCACTTCCAGTTTGTCCATTTTGTCCTCCATGGGGTAATCCTTTGTAAAAGTGGGGAGACTTATCTATGATTACCTTGTTAGCAAGGGTTCTTCAAAGGAGCAACAGAACCAAAGGAGAATATGTTATACATATGTAAGTTATGTATTCATATATATATGCGTGTATATATATGTACCTGCCATACACTCACATATATTCTTCAACTTACTATGAAATTGCTTCCTGATAAATTAATTGTAAATTGAAAGTATCATAACTTGAAATGCATTCAATACACTTAACCTATGAAACCTTGTAGTGTAGCTTAGCATACCTTGAACATAGTCAAAATACTTAGCCTTCTGTTGGGCAAAAGCCATCTAAAAGAAAGCTTATTGTATTAAATGGTCCTGAATGGATGATGTAATTTATTGTAAACTGCACTGAAAGTAAAGAACAAAATGATTATATGGGGACACGAAGTTGCAGTTTCTGCAGAAGGCCTATCCCTTTCACACCATCCTACAGTCAGAAAATCATCATGAAATCATACGTCTCCCACCTATTTGTTTCTTAGTTTCTAAGTTTATTTCTTAGTTTTCTTATCACGGGAAACTGGCTCTCACGATTATGGACACTGTAAAGTCCAAATCCACAGGAGCAGGTGGTAAAGTTCCAGGCCTGCTCCGCAGACCTGAGGTCCAGGAGAGCCAATGGCGGTGGTTGCAGTGTGAGTCTACCCAGGAGGAGACTCATTTCCCAGCTCAAACAAGTTCTGGAAGAAGAAAAGAATTTTTTTTCTTTCTTTTTAGGTCAAATTTATTTATTTAAATGATTCGCTTATTTATTTAAAAAATGAACATGATAATTTATTTAAATTTGAGTTAGTTTTTGATACATCCTCATAATGCAGAATGATTGCATGATTCTGCTTAATCAAGATATAGCCCATGTGGAGTACATTTTATTCTTAAAACTCATCATATTGTTTTCACGTCAGCATGTCTTTTCAGGGATAAAACCTATATTTAGAAGTTTTTTTATCAGTGTCTTCATTCAGTCCTTTTTGCTAGAGATGTATTTCTTTCTTTAGTCATATTTAACCTACTACACAATTAGTTGAGTTGAGTTTTGTTTTTTTAATGTCTAAACTTGGATATGTCACTTCTTTTCTTTTAATTTGAAAATATTAAGGGGTGCAAGTGCTTTTGTCACATGGAAACCTTTTATAATGCTTAAGTCAGGGCTTTTAGTGTGAATAGTGTTCAGTGTACCCAAAAGATAGGTTTTTAAGACCTTTCCTCTTTCCCCTTCTTAATTTCCAATGGTATGTACATGTCTTTGTGTCCATGTGTGCCCTTCAACTAGCTCCCAATTATTACAGAGTACATGTGCTGTTTTTTTTTCCATTAGTGGGATACTTCACTTAGGGTAATAGTTCCCAGTTCTGTCTATCTGTCTATCTATCTATTATCTATCTATACTATTTTCTTAATACATTTGTGATTGATGGTTTGATGGGCACTTAGGTGATTCCCACAGCTTTGTACTTGTGAATTGTATCACAAGAAACATTTGCATGCAGGTGTCTTTTGATAAAATGACTTTTTCTCCTTCAGATAGATAAGCAGTAGTGGGATTGCTGGGCCAAATGATTAGTCTATATTTATTTCTAGGAGAAATCTTCATACTGTTTTCCATAGAGGTTGTACTAACTTTCAGTCCCATCAATAGTGTATACGCATTCCTTTCTCTCCGCATCTATTGTTTTTGACTTTTTAATAGTGATCATTCTGACTGAAGAAAGGTGGTATCCGATTGTGGTTTTAATGTGTTTTCCTGGAGATTAGTGATGTTGAGCGTGTTTTCATATGTTTGTTATCCATTTGTCTATTTTCTGAGAAAGTTCTGCTCATGTCTTTTGCCCACTTGTTAATAGGTAGTTTGTTTTTTCCTTTGCTGATTTATTGGAGCTCATTGTAGATTCTGGATATTAGCCCTTTACTGGATGTATGCCTTAGGAGTATTCTCTACCATTCTATTAACTCTGTTGATTATTTCCTTTGCTGTGCAGAAGCTCACCTTCGTCAGCCTGTTAGTGTATATAGACTTTGAATGGATTGGCTAAATCCCACCTGCACTGGGACAGCAATGTCCTTTACTCAGTTGGACAATTCAAATGTTAATCTCATCCAGAAATATCCTCACAGACACACACAGAATGATATTTAATCAAATACCCAGGTACATAGTATGGCCCAGTCAAGTTGACACACAAAGTTAAACATCGCCTTTACCAATATAAAAAATATTGACATTTGCCTCAATGAACAATGAATATTAAAATTTGTCAAGGGCAGCCTGCCAGTCGGATAGTTTGTTAACTGGTGTTAGTGAACGCAGATACCTGCTTCTTCCTTTGGTGGGTAAATTGAGAACCTGTATGTCACTTGGGATGAGATCGGGTATAAAATTGCCACTCTTGGCACAACTGAACTCTGACAATCTATGAGAATACCAACAATTAAATTCCCTGTGTCCTCTGCAGGTCCAGGAGATGATCAATGAGTGTAATGCTTTAGTCAAAGGACCAGGCTGAAGTATACACAGAATCCATCATAATAATTAATACCTCTGGACACATTATTCAGTAAATATTTAGCAGATGTCTATTCTGCTCCAAACACAATGTCTGCCCCTAAGCATACTGTGAACTGGAATTAAAAAATAGCTTTGAGGAAGTTGGAGTCTTGCCACAAATTTTCTCTATCAAATAAATTTAATTGAAGTCAAAAATACCATAACTATCACCACCATATTCTAGTGAGTTGATAGTTCTGCATAATTTGTTCATTATTTTGATCAATACAATCTTTTCAATGACAGGGTTTAGAATAATCTTTATTCAAATAGTTCCTCCTTTATACTGGGGGAAAGCAATACATCACATGTCTTTTTAGCCTTATGAACATGATCCTATACTTCCGTCCACCACTTAAGGGTTACTTAATTTTAACCACCCGGGGACTTTTCTGTCACCAATACATCACCCAAACCCTGGCTTTGGGAGTTGAGTATCCATCATCTCTCCATCTTGTGACTCAAACCTATTTAAGGATACATGAGAAAGTTTGGCCCTGTGCTAAATCAACACTTCTTGACAGGGGAATAAATAAAGTCTGGGCTTAGAAAGCTTTGTCAGCTCCTACATGACTTGTATTAGAGCAGGGACTAGGAGGGCCGTGTCAGCAATTTGTCTGACCTAGCCCACTCAGACCCACTCAGATGTGACTGTACTTCCTCAGCTCAGGTACGTGAAGAGAACAATCATACCAGGTAAGGGTATATTTATGACCAGAAACTAAGTTACCAACTAATGCACAGGACCCAGAAATGGGAGAAATGCCATCCGTGGAACAGTGGCGCTAATATGAAATGCAGAGCAGGTGGCGGAAGGTTACAGGTGACCAGGCACCATTACGACATTGAAGAGGTGATGGCAAGACTTTTATAGCTGTCAGAACTAAAAAGAATCCCCACCTCAGAAGATTTTAGCAGCACAGAGGTGCTTAAAAATAGCTTCTTCATTTCATAGGAAAAGGTCCAACTAGCATAAACTTCAGTCTAAAGGGATTTTGAAGTTGTATATGCCAGTGATTGAAATGAGAAAAGAATCAACGGTCGCTCTGTATACAAACATTAATGGCTAAATTATAGACAGGATGGATTATGTAATGTGTATCTGAAGTTAGAAATATTTTTGCCCCAATTGTGTAAGATACGTACATACACACACACTTTGCAATCATATTCATGTGTCAATTCATATATTGAAAATATAATGTAACTTACAGTGACGTTCCAGAATGTCAATCACTTAATAGATTTATAATTTATTTTATTCAGCATGAACAATACTAGTTGGATTTCAATGACTGTGGCATTGTTTTCACAGCAGATGGCATTTTTATCTTATTAAGCACCCTGGTTCACACTGTTATGTTTCTGAACAATGTCTCTGCAGCTAAAAAGCAACAATTATTTCAGATTTTTCAAATATATTTCATAATTTCTCTCCAATTTCTTGATATTTATGAGGTTTGGCTTTGTGTTACTTTGTTCTGTTTTGTTTTCTGCCTGGCTTACTCATCCAGCCCCATGAAGACGGCATCTGTGTATTTACTCTAGATTGACATACAGATGAGTAATGACAAAAAGATATGAAAATATTTTAAATATTCAACAAGACGTGTTTTCATGGATTGATAAAGACATGATCTAGAGAATCAACTGTGCACAGATCAATTTGTGTCTCAGATATCTGAAATTATGTCTTTTTTTGGTTGTTGTTAATCAAGCAGAGAATAAGAGAGTATATTCAGAGTCTTTGTTCAATAAAAGAGATCATGACCCAAAACAAACAGACAGTGCCTCATAGTTTCAGCAAAGCTGTTTGGCTTTTGAAATGTTAGCATTAAATACATGTATTGCTAATGTCCAGTGATTATCATTTCTTGTTCCTTCCCTGCACATGGACTCACAGGTACCTAAGGGTAAAAATACGAGCCTGGATTCTCAAAAGGAGCAGAGGCTCACCTCTATTGTTTCCACCAATTGACACACTAACATCTGAGCCAGGGCATGGTTCCCAAGCACGGTTGACTTTCTCAAAGTTCCTCAAATTCTCTCTCTTGGAGTCAAGGTTGAGACCAATGAGCCACAGCAATGTTTAGAATATTTCAATGTTCATGCACATCATCTGGGTATCTTAATAAAATGCAGATTCTGATTTAGCAGGCATTGGCTGAGTCATGAGAATATGTATTTCTTCACAGACCTTCAGTGACGCCAAAACTAGTGTTCCATATACTACATGTTGGGTGACTAGGAATCAAGGAAATGGCACCAATAATTACGTATGCAGCAATTGCAACAGTTTCCCATGACTATAATGCCCAATTTCTTATTTAACAATTTAATACAGAAACTTTGGAATTTCAAGTTGAAGTATGTAAAGATTTAGTACTTTATTTTTCATGGAAATGATGATTTGACAAATTGGTCTAAAATTGGTTATGTTTTCTACATATATTTTTCTAGGATACAATTGTAAACAAATATGGTTTCTAAATTATAGTCGCATATACTATTTATTTATAAATTTATGAATACAAGGTCCAATATACTAAATAGGCTGTAAGGCAGTAAGATAATAAAAATAGATTGGTATACTATAGTAACATCGGAGTCTATTGGGTCGCTTCTTGGGAGTTTACTCCCTGAACAATCATTACCTGCAATTGTATTCCATAGAACATCAAGAAAAAGATTATTATCCATCAGGATACTGTCTATTATTTTCTCTTTGCATTTTCTGAAATATACAACTGATATCCATTTCTTGCTAAATCCTTCAACATTTCAACCACTTTATGAATGAAGAAACAGTGGGTCTCACATTATTTAATGTGGAAATTTCCCGTGCACTGATACCTTCAGTTACCGTTTTACAAATACATCACTCATGTGGTTTAGTTTGATGTTGTGTGAATATCTGTTTGGTATAATATAGGAAGTGACAAATATGGTGGCTTATTCTCATCTATTTAAAAATATATATATATTTTTTGCCCTATGTTATGTTTTGCTAGGAGCAAGGCCAAGGTTCACATTTGTTGCATTTTGGCAAGGGCATTTTGGCAAGTTTTCTTTTTTTTTTTAATAGCTTCATTATGACAAGATGTGTTCAGAAAAGTAGTGAAGTTTCATGCTATCTGTGCAGAATTCCTTCTTTGTTAGTGGTGTGTGGAAAGCCATCTGTTCTCTTTAGAGCAGCAGTGATGACTTGTGTGGGACAGTAAGCACTTGTCAGCGCCGGAAAGATGGTCCTCTGCATAAATCATTATCCTGTCTTTATGTCTACCCAGCAGTGAGCCCCTTTTAGGCTGCGTTTCTGGCTGAGGTTGGCAGGCACTGGGGGAAGAGTATCAGAGTCAAGGAGAGTTGCTTATTAAATTACTCATCTCACTTTTACAGAACAGCTGCTGAACCAAACTGGCTAAAATATCTTAGCAGTTCTCCACAGCATATGCTTGAATACAGATGCTCACTTTAAGCTATTCACAGAGCTGAGGCTGTGGAGGTTGATAAATGTTCAGCTTTTAGATACAAAGCAGAGGTTAAATGGATATGTCAAGACGCTTAGCTAGCCCTGGTACTTTTAGCGCAGAATAAATGGCAAGCTTCCCACTAGTCTACCTTCTAACCCTAGCATGCAAAAATATTAATAATAATAATAATAATAATGAAAACACCAATCTACTTCTTTTTTATTTCAAAATATTAAGGGGTAAAAATATTTTGTTACAAAGATACATTTTATATTGCTTAAGGTGAGGCTTTTAGTATGCACATCACCTGGATGGTGTTCATTACACTGAAGAGGTAAAGTTTTATCCCTCCCCTATTCACTTTTCTTGATTTCCAGTGACCTTTAATAATTCATTGGCCCCATTTTATTTGATTAGTTTTTAAATAAGAAAGCCCTTTTAAATACTACTCAAATAAAGATAAATCATAGAATGATATGTTTATTCATGAAATAAGATGTGAAGGTACATAAATCTCTGTAACTTCTTCTGGATCTTATCTTATTGGAGAAGACAGTTTGCTCAAAGAAACTAGTAAAGGCTAATGCATTAAATTAATAATTTTCACAAGCATGAGTTTAAGATATGACAGTGTTCTTTTGAGGACTTAAAATCAGAACACCAGCAAATTCTCATGGGTCATTGAATATCCATCACATTACAGCAAATTTTACTCATAATCAAACCTGAGGATGCTTGTACAAATGACCTAGGAATGAAAGGTTTTATAACTCACGAAAAATAGCTAATCAATACAATGATTCTTATTTGAGGAGCAGAGCTTGTTACTTTTTATTTTCCGGTCAATTCATAAGTTCATTCCTGATTTTATTCTCTCTCTTTTTTAAAAAATATGGAATGCTTCATGAATTTGCATGTCATCCTTGCACAGGGGCCCTGGTAATCTCTATATTGTTCTAATTTTAGTACACGTGCTGCCGAAGTGAGTGTGATTTTATTCTTGATTTCAGACAAAATGAAGGGTACAGAAAACATGGTATTCTTTGTGAATTCTCTTCTTACATAAAGTACCAGCTCAGTTAAAATCATTATAATTTTTAGAAAACTAGAAAACATTGACAATTATGCTGACCTACACAGCTTGGGTTTGAATTATTTTCCCAGGTAGATATTTATTAAATGCCCTTCATGGAAGCTCCTTAGTTTTAATACTTATGTATGCAAAGCATTCAGAATTACAGCAATTCCCTAGGCAAATATAAGCCAAGCAATATTTAATATATTCTTTGATTAGCTAGACACTTAATCACTCTTATCCATATATTCAGTACCATATTTACTGCACAATCCATAATATCATCACTAATTTAAATGAAGTTCTATATCTGATTTCTTTTACATATTTGGATTCAATTCACTCTCAATTTTTTTGTATGAAGAGAAAGAAGAATAAAGTAAAGCTCAAGGAAAGTTAAAAGCAATCAAAGACTGCATTATTCTTCAAAGGAATTCTTAAGCCATCCTTTGAAATATAGTGAGAAATCCTTTTGTGAAGAGTGGATTGATGATATGTGCAGGTTACTGAATATGTGAGAATGTGACCTAATATTAGCAAGAAAGATCAACTTCGAAAATGACAGTGACAATGGTTCATTCTTCTGTTAAAATAGTAAAAACAGGATCACTTTCAAGAAATTGCAAAATGAACTAAATTGTTGCAGAGAGATATAAGGCCTTGTAGAAATATTTTTAATTGATCTGTGTAACTTGGAAAACAGGAGGTGTCCAGATGACTCCTTCACTTTAAACATTCTTTTGGGAGAAGACCAGATATTAAAATGAGGAAAGCATTTTTGAATTTGAAAATGTCTACAAATAAAAACATTATCTATTCTAATACATACATGTGCTCCCAAATGTTGCATAGAAATACTCTCAATGATTAAGTGATGGAGTTGTGTATCCCCTGCTTCTCCTGTTCTTTCCTAAACCAGAGAATTGTCTCATTGGCTATTGGCAGTGTTTGGTTAGTCTGTTTGCTGAATCACTTTTTCTTCTAATTCTTCCTTCAATTTATAAGGGCTCACTACAATTTATCTTCCAATGACTAAAATTTTGTGTTTTAAGTTATACTCACCTTTTAAAAAAGCATAGAAATATCAAAATATTTTTTCATATATTCCACAATTTATTTTTCCTTTTATATTTAAAATTGTAAACCTATGACCTGTATCTACTCTCTCTGTTTCCGTGATAATTACTAGATGATTGCAAAAATGACTTTTCTGAAATTCACTATGCAATGTTCCTCTGTAGTTTAAGGTATCACTTTTCTGTTGTTGGAGGGTTTTTTCTTTTCCACTTTTTTTTTTAATCTTTGCATTTTCAAATACCAGGATTATGCATGACCATCTGAGCTTCTAAATCTTTGTCTTCCTCTGAAACTAATACCAATAGAATTTATTTAGTTTATGCCTTTATCACTTCATGGAATCTGTCATTGCCAAGATTGTCAGTTTAATTTAGAGAAATTAAATGTCATTTCTTTGTTGTTGTTGTTTTTGAGACAGAGTCTCACTTTGTCACCCCCAGTAAAGTGCTGTGGCGTAATAGCTCACAGCAACCTCAATCTCTTGGGCTCAAGCAATTCTCTTCCCTCAGACTCCCAAGCACCTGGTACTACAGCTGCCCACCACAATGCCCTGCCATTTTTATAGACGCTGTCTTGCTCTAACTCAGGCTAGTCTCAAACCCATGAGCTCAGGTAAACTGCCCATCTCAGCCTCCCAAAATGCTGGGATTATAGGCATGAGCCACCGAGCCTGGCTTAAATGTCATTTCTTGACATGCTACCTTAACTTTAATTTGCCTCCTGGATTCTCCCTGCTCTTTCACTTTCTATGGGAATACTAGTAGTTAATATTTGATCTTGGTATGCATAGTTCATTTAAGCAAATGTAGAGGCAATGACTTCCTTTCAGTCCAAGCCTTAGGGTTGCTCTCTATTTTAAAATAAAGGAAACACTGTGCTTCCCTTCGTAATAAGACATTGCCTCAAAGTTCTGTCATCCTGGAACTTTGGCACCACTTCCTGCTTTAGTTTTTATCTTCTTTGTCTTAATTGACTAGTTTATTTCCTTTATTTCTTCCTACTTATTTTTAGATTAACCTTATGTACAGAAATGTGCATCAATCATAAACATCCAACTTGAATATCCAAAAATGAACACACATGTGGCAGGCAGAATAAAAGGCAGCCCCCCAGGATCCTCCTTCCACTTGCTTTCCCTTGAATCTGAACAAGACTTGTCTATGTGACGTGATTCATTCCTGTGATTAGATTATTTTAAGTAGCAAAGCTATTGTTATTAAAGCCCAAGGTCAGTGACTTTGAGAGGATTGTCCCAGGCATGATAATCTAGTCGAGTGACCCTCTACCAAGACTCCAAATCTTCTTGGAACTGAGTGATCTGAAGGCAAGCAGATTTTTCTAATGCTTTACAGAATCAAATAGACATTCTTCAAAGGGCCTGTGAGAATTGTGAGCAGTCTCCATTTGCTAAGTCTCTAACTGATCCTCAGAAAGAGAGACCTGAGTGTTACACCTGCAAGGAAATGAATGCTGCCAATGTCTACGTGACCCGAAACCAGGCTCCTGAGCTACACACAGAAACACAACACAGACACTGCCTTGCTTGCAGCAAGACCTGATATAACACCCCGGCAACAGACACTCAGATCAAACATCATAGTACTGTTATTATGGGCGCCTGGGTCATGTACCTTCTCACGTGCCACACCCTTAGATATATTAATGATGACTCCGATTAACACAGCAGAGGCATTTGTCAGTCTTTAGCTGTATATGACTGCAATCACATGCTATGTCCTTTTTATATTAAGCTTTTCACTCAATATTATATTTGTGAAATTCATTCATTTTCCATGCTATGCTGTATTTCATTTTATAAATATAACACAATTTATCCATTTGACAATTAAGGGGAATTTTGGGTATTTCTAGTTTGGAATTCCTAATTTGGGGTTGTTGGACATATGATCTTCTTAGATGTTTTGTTTCGGAGTGTAGCTTGGTGTAATTTATGGTACATTAGTAGTGAAATATCTGGATCACAGAGTTTGAATATTTCTAGCTTTAGTAGAAAATGTCCAATAATTTTCCAAAAAGTAAAACCATTTTTGTTTCATTTTTAATTATTATCGGTACATAATATTTGTACATATTTATTGAGTACATATGGTGTTTTGATACAAGCTTAAAATAGGTAATAGTCAAGTCAGGGTAATTGGGATATCCATCGTCACAAGAATTTATTATTTATTTGTGTTAGGAATATTATTTTTATTTTAAAATAAATGATAATTTACTGTTGACTATAGTCATCCTGTTGTGCTATCAAATACTAGATCTGTTCATTTTATTTAACTCTATTTTAGCTCTCATGGAATATCTCTACTTCATCATCCCTTCCCTGCTACCCTTACTGGCCTCTGGTAACCATCATTCTGCTCTTGATGTCCAGATACCTACCTATCTATCTATCTTCTATCTATCTATCTATCTATCTATCTATCTATCTATCTATCTATCTATCTATCGATCAATTTTTTAGCTCCCACATATGAGTGAGAGCATCCATAATTTGTCTTTATGTGCTTGGCTCATTTTGCTTGACATTGTGGCCTTTGGTTACATCCACGATATTTCAAATGATAGGATTTTTTCTTTCTGTCTTTCTTTCTTTCTTTCTTTTTTTTTTTTTTTTTGCTAAATAATGTTCTGTATATAACACATTTTTGTTACACATTCTGTTGCAACCTCTGGGTCCCCTGGGGCCTCTGAGGCCCTGGTCTCAATCACCGCAGGAAGGAACAAGGCGTGACACAGATTATATATAAGTACAAGCTTGAGGGAGCCGGGCTAACCCTTCTTTGCACGGCAGCCCGAACAACCTCCGCACTAACCTTTTATTGAGACCAGTACAACACAGGTGAGGGGAGTATTCACTAATGACTATGTGCATAAAAATTGCCATGGGCTAGGGCTTTCTCCACAAGGAGCACCTACAGACAAATTATCCAAGGGTCCACCCTCAGCTGCAGATCATCTTGCTCAGAGGTCGTCTGACTCTTGGCATCACCAACATTTCCCCTCCTCTAGTGTATTAAAGACAGTTCTGGATAGGCAAGGGAAAAAATCTGTTGCTGGTTATTTTAGCTGTTCTCGTCACCAAGGAGCTTTCTTTTCTGCTAAATAAAAGAAACAAAGGGCATATAAGTATAACAGAAATACACCAACAGAACTAATCCAGGTATAAGGGAAACTATTTTCTAATTGCCACTAAACTATGTGCTACGGGCTGACCCATAGGGCCCATGATGCTTCAGTGGAAGTATTAACCACCACCCGAAGTTATGTTAGGTGGGGTATAACCCGAAGTTATACCTAACTCAGACCCTTTCCAAAGAGAAGTATAACTTTAAGTAAAGATCAGGCGTCCAGCTGAAACAGATATAAATCCAACAAATGAAATTCTTTTACCTTGGCTGATACCAGTATAACTGTTACCCCAAAGCCTGCTGTTTGAGGTCTTTGTTGTCATAAACTTCCAAGGCTTAGAAGATGCAGACTAAGCTTACCTGGGGCTTATTATTCAGCCCCAAATAATAAAATCCTGTATCAATCTTCCCACTCTGCATGGAAGCTCCAACTGCCTCTTAGGGAAAAGGGCACTGACCACTCTTAACTGCTTCCTGCTGATAATGGACAGTGATATGGGAGAGGCAGCTAGAATTTCCACAGAGGAGACTGAGCAAGGGTTTCTCTATTATGAAATTACCTAGGCTAAGGTCCTGTGAATAAAAGAAAAATTAGTGAAAACAAATTTGTTAAGGTGCTGGCAAGGTTTCCTGTTCATGTCAAGGCTTAATCCTAATCCAGCAGGCTGATAACCACTCCTTCTCTTCATGTTCTATAATAATATGGGCAAAACCTCTACCCCATTGTAGTATGTAACCAGGCTTCCACTCTGACATGTCAGGTTTTTTATAAAAAATGGGTTGTTGTATTGGAGAGGATGGTGAATAAAAGAGAGATGTCCAATGGCGTTCTGCATCTGTCTTTTCATCATTGCTAAGATTCAGAAAATTGAAAGTGAAAAGAGCTCTAGTGATCATGTACTTATTAAGCTATATGGGCTGCTACCTTTCTCCTCCTTTTTATATATAAATAAAATAATTTTTAATGTGGTAAGGGCAGTTCTTCCTATTATCTAGCCCTTTTCTTGCTAGGCAAAATATGATAATTGTCAAAATTCTGAATTCAAGGTATGGGCTCTTTAAATGACAAAGCCCAATACAGATTTAAACTATTAGCTGCTGTTAGGAAAGAACTGTGATTGCAATGCTAATTCCCTCAAAGGTCTTTTTAAGTTGAGAAAACAAACTGAGAAATCTTAGCTGAGAGAATTTACCATTTCTTTAACTTCATGAAATTTCCCTTGATATTTACTTAATGGACAAACAAAATACAATGCTTTCCTTGCAATCTTTGCAAGCAAGGATTTTTCTCTCACTATACCAAAGGTTTTGCTACTCGTGGTCCTAAATCCACCCTTCACAGATCTCAAAACACTGTTACTCGTGGACTAATGGTCTGGCACTTCACAGTTCCTCTCAAAGGCTCTGTTATTCGAGGTCCTTCAGTGGTACCACACTTCACACTTCACAGTTCCTCAGTAGCAGAGTTTTTCCTACTTTAAACTGATTTTCCAGCAGAATTTTTGCTAACTGATTCCAGACTCTTTTTTCAAATGGAGCTCCCTAGCCCAAAGGTGGTTTAACTCTTAATCTAATTATCCTCCATCATCATCTATTGATCTGGTTTAATTTCCTCAGTTTTACACTGATGTACCACAAGTTTAACCAAGCTGGCAGAGTGCTGCCATGGCATAGAATTAAATTATACTGTTTTTCCAAGAATAGTTTGAGGCAAAAGTATTAAAGAAACTGTTTTAACTTCTTTCCTTTAACAGTGGGTCCTGATTCTGGCCCAACTGATAAAAACACCTCACTTATTTCATGTGAGGTTCCCTAGCTTCTAGACTGGCCAAAGGTCCCACTTGCCCTGAGCAGAGTTTCCCTTTTGACTTCCTCCCACTGTCTACCAAAGGCTTCACTTTTCCTCCGAGTGTCACTTTCCCCTTTGGTCCACATCCCTGGTGTCCTGTTGTGTTCTGCTGTATCCTGCTGACTATGCCAGATGTCACAACCCCTGGGGCCCCTGGGGCCCTGGTCTTGATCACTGCAGGAAGGAACCAGGCATGATGCAGATTAGAAGTACAAGCTTGAGGGAGGTGGGCTAACCCTTCTTTGCAGGGAAGCCCTGAGAAACCTCCACACTACCCGTTTATTGAGATAGCACAATACAGGTGAGGGGAGTATTCAACAATGACTACATGCATAAGGATTGCCATGGGCTCAGGCTTGCTCCACAAGGAGCACCTGAGGACAAGTTACCCGCGGGGTACACCCCTCAGCTGCAGATCATCTTGCTCAGAGGTCATCTGACTCTTGGCATCCCCTACACCATTCGTTCATTAATGGAAACTTAGATTGATTCTAAATCTTGGCTATTGTGAATAGTACTGCAACAAACCCAGTAGTACAGTATTACCTTTATAAACTGATTTCTTTTCTTTTGGATATGTACCTAGAAGTTGAATTATTGGATCATAGATAGATTTTTTTTTTTTCAGGAGCCTCTATACTGCTCTCCATAGTAGCTATAGTAATTTACATTCTCATCAGGAATGCACGAGGGTTCCCCTTTCTCCACGTCCTCAGCAACTGTCACTATGGGGACTGATGATGTTGTGCATTTTTCATGTCCCTGTTGGTCATCTGCATGTCTTCTTTTAAGAAATGACTGTTTGAATCCTTTGCCCATTTTTAAAATTAGATTATTTGATTTTCCTCTTACTGAGTTGTTGCAACTCCTTATATATTCCAGTTATTAATCTCTTGTCAAGGTAGGATGTTACAAATATTTTCTTTCAGTATATGGACTGCCTCTTCACCTTGTTGATTGTTTCCTTTTCTGTGCAGAAGCTTTTTACCTTGATATGAATTCACTTCTCCAGTTTTGCTTTGGTTGCCTGTCCTTATGAGGTTATTATTCAAGAAATCTTTAGCCTGCCCAATGTCCTTGAAGTTTTTCTCCAAAGATTCTTTTTAGTAATTTCATAGTTCAGGTCTTATATTTAAACTATTTTGATTTTAATTTTGTATGTGACAAGATATAGGGGTCTAACTTCATTTTTCTACACATGTGGATGATCTACTATGATCAACTACATAGTATTCTCAGGAAAATTTATTGAAGAGAATATTCTTTCCTCAACTGTTCTTGACTGTTCTTGGAAACTTTGATGAATATGAGTTATTATGGGCCATAATTTGAGGATGCCTAAAGTTTTCCAATTTATTGGCATACATTTGCTCATGGTAGTCTCTAATGATACTTTGATTTTCCCTAATATTGGTTTTAATATCTCCCTTTTCATCTCTGATTTTATTTATTTGGCTCTCCTCTTTTCTCAGTCAGCCTAAAATTTCGCCAATTTCATTAATCTCTTCAAAAAGCCAACTTTACATTTCATTGCTCTTTTTCATTGTTTTTTTTTTTCTTAAGATGTAGGAGAATTCCCTGGCTTAGCAGATAATCTCTCCTTTTATTCTCACTTACCCCCAAACAGAAATAGTCTGTGCTGGGCTGCCCAAACCTGGTGGAGAGATGATGTATACACCCATAGCCACCACAGCCAGGACTTCTCTGGGTCCTACCTGAAGACAGCATCGCACTAGACTTCACCATGGCCCTACCACTGTTTGGCTATAGCTGATGTTCATCTAAGGTCCCTGGGCTCTTTAATTAGGTTTTGAATCTTGCTAAACTGGGTCCTTCTCTTAAGACAAAGGGTTCCTTTCTAGCCCAGGGTAAGTCCAGAAAGACTGCTTATGAGGTAAGGCCTGGAATAATTTGTTTTTGCATGTTGCTGACCCTTTCCACTTGGCCCAACCCTAAACCCTACCACCTGGATTGCTTTGTGACTGTTTGGGGAAATGCTTGGCAATTTATTTTACTGTGGCTAAGCTAGACCTAAATTGCAAGACAAAGTCCTTCATGCTCCTCTCTATCCTTACTGGATAAAGAGTCCTTCAGACCATTGGAGGGCCAGAGTGTGGGCCCTGGGACAAGTCAGCTGCACTTTCCTGCTGTCATCTCACTAGGCCACATGCTCCTCAAGTGTGCCAGTTCCAAACCCACTACAACAGGACTTGCCCAAGGACTGCACTGTTTGGGGCCTGACTGCCTTTTAAATTTATTCTGAGGCACGGGTCATTTTATCCAGCCTATGGTGGAGCCAGCTGGAATTCAGGTTTCTACAATGTGGGCAGAGGATTCTCTTTGGACCAGGGCTGGTGTAAATGCTACCTCAGTGGACAGTAGTCTTCTGCCCTATGTGGTGGGAAGTTAGAAATAGTTTTCAGAGTAATATTATGGGTGATGCCTCAGTCACATAAAAATTTTTACAGTGAACAAAAAAGGTTAGATGCCAGTCCCTTGAGAAAATAAGATTACTATTAACAAATTCTACCTTGTATTTTACAGATGGTAAGACCAATGATAAATTGTTTGCACAGGATAATAATAGTAGACGATGTCAGAGCTAGCACTATAACTGAGCACTATTAATGTTATTTTTATTTGTTTGTTAGTTTTTCCTAGTCTTTATGATCCTAATAGAGTAAGTCACTTAACCAGCCAATCATTGCCCTTGGGGCTAAATCTTAGGAATCTAAGTCTAAGGAATATAGACTGAAATAATGCCATGTTAGGCATTCCTCAAAGTACATTCCAAATGAAGGGAGGTCTTACAAAGTTTTATTGGAGAACAACAACAGTATGTTTGGCTTCTAAAAAGTTTAGAGAAGACAATTTATTTTTTTCCACCATGCACATTTAATGTGGTAAAGGATCAGACATATCCTGAAGTAAATGAAACCAATCAAAGTGTTACAACTCCTTGGTTATTCTATTACCAAATTTTTGTTTTATTTTATACAAATATTGAAATGAACAGCCTAGATATCATTGTATTTATTTATTTATTTATTTTCAGTTTTTGGCCAGGGCTGGGTTTGAACCCGTCACTTCCAGCATATGAGGCCAGCACTCTACTCCTTTGAGCCATAGGTGCTGTGATATTATTGTATTAAAATATGCTTTGAGTAATACAGTTTGCTGCCAATTTCTCATATTTTGTGAGAACCAAATAGCAGCTTACCAAACAGGAGATAGTTACCATTCCCCTGACTTCCAGTCCTCATGATGGTTTCCTTGACACATTTGGAATTTTCCTTGAATCCATAACCTAGAGTATTAGGCCCCTAGATACTTCTAATTTAATTTACTGAAATACTTTTATTGTGAATATTTATGAGAGCTGTCGGGAATAAAATGTACCATCTTGAAATCATTTAACAAGTCAGCTTTAAAGCACATGTGTGGTGAGTTGTATATTATATTTAGAGGCAACATTTTAAAGTAGGTCTGTGGGGACTTGTAAATGCATAGAACCTACAGAGAAACCATAAAACGGATCTTCAATGATTTTAAAATGTATTTTCCATTTGAACCATTAGTATATGGAGTTTATTTTTACACAGAACAGATTGTCTGCATATTTTCAAATGTCAGCATCACTTAAATACAGCCCCTCTGGTTTGGTGAAGAGGACATGCCTATTGGCCTTACTGGATTTTGGTGGCAGTGGAATTAATCTTAGATTTAAAATCAAGATACTAAGGTTTAAGATCTTGCTCAGTCAATGATTAATTAATAACTTGATGTGTCAGTTTACCACTGATCAATGTTTTTACATGACTCACTAGTCATGAGTATCAAAACAAGCCTAATATGTAAAAATTCCTTTTTATTCCTTAAATAACCTACAAACAGAAATAGACATTTTCATTTTAGTTTTTATGAGCATCACCCTTCCATGTTTCATGAACACCTTAAGAGAAAATATAATTTTTTTGATCACTATATATCCCATCCATCATTGCCAGAATCTGAAGAAAAGTAAAATTGTGAGTTCCCTTAATCTCTCTCTGGATGGAATAAACTAGGGTGATTAGTTCATTGATGTCTCTTTAATTTTTAAGTCAAACAAACTAATACATAATGGCACAAATATTACCTATGACATCTGACAATAAGTTTGAGAATCTCATCCTAGAAAAAGTGCTACATACCTCATTGCAGAACATCACTATGGCCACCCACAAAGTCCTCTCCTTAGGAAGCTATGCACCCATGTGAGGGCCTAGTCCACCCTTCAAAACAATTTTGGAAAGCTTTCTCTGGCATGGACGTTGTAGCTGTTGTGATATTACTCTTGATGTCATGAATGTCATAAAAATTTCCTTTATCTTTGAGTAAAGAAAAGATCATATGAGGCCAGATCAGGTGAGCACAGAGGGTTTTCCAAAACAGTTATTTGTTTACGGGCTAAAAACTCCCATAGACAGTGTCCTGCTGATGCATGTTCCCTGCACTGGACTCAGACCACATTTTCTGGGCCTTAGCAGTCTCATAAACATTTGTTCAATGTTCCATCTGAGCCACCACTCCCCAGAAAGAGTGGAATACCCCCAAATGTGACCACATTCCTACACGATGACAGCTTGAAAATTAACTTCTGCCCATAGACCTTTGGCGCCAGCAGCTGTGACATAGATTTTAGGCATACATTCCATTTCTCCAAGCCCCTCTGCCTTCGGGGAAGGAGCTATGATTACAAACTGCATATAAGAAGCCAAATTATAACCTTATGGTGGCAACCCGCTCAGAACCCCCTCTGCTGCTGTGCAGGAGGCTTTGCTTTCCTCTTTCTTTTGTCTATAATAAAATCTTTTGTTTTCACTTACATGAATTCCTTCGATTTCCAAGACCACGGACCCAGTAAAGAAATTCCCATGAGTGTGAGCTGGTGAACTGTTGTGTTGCAAGAGCCATGAGTTACTAAAGAAAACCTCAGATCGTTTCATCTAAATTTTTCATACAGTTGGGGTTCTTTTGCAGTTTTTGGCCAGGGCTGGGTTTAAACCCACAACCTGTGGCATATGGGGCTGGCACCCTACCCCTTGGAGCCACAGACACCACCCAATATAGCCTTTTCAACACTTCTAACTAGTAAGCTTGACTAATTATTTGTCCAATTGGTACCAATTCATAATAAACAATCCCTCAAATATAAAAAAAAAAATAGAAACATCATTTTAAGTTTGATTTGGAACTGACAGAACTTTTTTGGTCACGGAGAATCAATCAAGTTCCAGCCACTGTGCACTTTGATGCTTTGTTTCAGGATTGTATTGTTACAGCCATGTTTCAGCATCAGTGATAATATGGCCCAAAACATCACCTTGGCTTTCCAAAAGTTTTTGGCAAACTTAAACTCTCCTTTGTATTTGTTCATCAGTGAGCTCCTTTAGGACCATTTTTGCACACACATTTCTTATGCCAGGATTTTCAGTTAAGAGTTTCCTGTTTTTCTAATGATGTTTATTTGTCAGTCAATGATTTTGACGCATAGTTAACTGAATTTTTGCCATGTTTTCATCCCTTCTCCTCTTTCCTGGCCTCCCTAACCTCTCTTCATCAGTGACACTTCCTCTCCCCTCAGAACAAGGTTTAATCCATTTGTACACTGCAGTTTCCTTTATGGTATTATCAGCATAAATTTGGACAATATTCCCTGATTTCACTTCCATTCTTGCCAAGTTTAGCAAGAAATTTAATGTCTGTTTGTAGCTCTAATTCCAATATTCTTGGGATGGTACAAAAACACACAACGACAATAATAAAAACAACTCAGCAAGACGCTGCCACATGTAGACATGAACACAGCCCTGTGCCCCTGAAACACCAAGGCTGTGAAACTTTACTGAGTTGTTTGCACAGTGCTGTCCACGGAAGCACACGATGGCAAGTCTGCAAACTTAATTATTAGACCCCTCTTATGTGACAGGTTGAGATCCTAAATATTCATTTTTATTTTACCAGGAGGACCTAAGAATAAAATATTCAATCTTTAAAAGCCTTTTGTTTTATATATTATGCTACATTTTCATACTGTTCATGCATTATGCTTAGAAAAACAAAATAAGCCAATTGGAAAAGATTATAATATTCTTTCTGCAGTTCCTAACCTGACATCACTTTCTTCTCTACCTATTAGAGATTTTTATTTTTTAGTTTTAGTATTAATCTACAGTGAGTGTCTGTTCACTTATCAAATTGCTTGAAATACCTTATAATAGGTTAAGCAAAGACATTTTCCTGAAATGTCTCTGAATTTCATGCTGAAATTCTCTCCTTAAAACCTGAAACTCTGAGATTGCATAGCCATTTCAATTTGGCTGCTCATCTCTACATCGATGAAGACTGTTTAGACCTGTTTTTTATTAATATGTCTGATCTGCTAATATAAATAAGCAACATTTACATATTTTTCTTTTTTTTTGAGGCAGAGTCTCACTCTGTCACCCTGGGTAGAGTTCCATGGCATCATAGCTCACAGCTCTAGCAGATCATGTAACTCAAAGGACAGGAGAAGCAAGAGCTAAGCCTTGAACTCTCTGTAACTATGAGAAACACCTGTGTATAACATCTCAGTAACACCTGGGTCATAAGGGCGTGGGGAAGGGATTTGGCTCTCCTTAACACGAGAGCATGCGAGACCAGACGAGAACACCTGTTTTTGGCAGTCTCCATACCTGTGGTGCAAATAGCCACGGGACTATGTCTACAATTAGCTGCAGGAGAGGTTAGTCCGGGGTCATTCATTCTTTCACAGACTCGCTCACTCTAACTCTTTTGCTTCTCCTGCTCTAAGACGACTGCTAGAACTCATTCTCCTGCTAAGGTTGTTTCTCTCTTTCAAAGACTGTTTTTCTCTCTCTCTCTTCTACTAAGGTGAATAGCCCCCTGGCACCTAAGGGAAGTTGATCCTCAGCAAGCTAACATAGTGGTCCACGTCTGGACAATTAAATAGGCTGGCCAGAGACCTGACCAGTCCCAGTCCCTGACACACAGCAACCTCAAACTCTTGGGCTCAAGGGATATTCTTGCCTCAGCCTCCCCAGTAGGTGAGATTGTAGGTACTCGCCACAACACTGGGCTAATTTTTCTATTTTTTGTAGAGATGGGCTCTCGCTCTTGTTCAGGCTGGTCTTAACACTTAAGCTCTAGCAATTTCCCCACCTCAGCTTCCCAGAGCGTGAGGATTATAGGTGTGAGCCCCCGTGCCCAGCCTGCATTTTTCTTGAGATTTTAGATGGATGGTGATATGCCTTCAGCTCTCCTGGTTTAAGTGAAGAAGTAAAGGATATTAGAAAATGTATTGAAATTATTATGTTGTGAGTGTGTGCACATACTACCTATGCAAAATATTTTTTCCTTTTTAAAATTTTTAACGTTCTAACCTTGTAGAATAACGTTCTATTTTCCTTCCTTGTCAGTGTCAAGTCATCCTACTGTTATTACAACAGGTAACATTTAATCACTAATCTAAGGAAATCCTTCTTAACATCAGTTTGAGCAACTCTTTGAAAAATACTGACCTCAATCCTTGAAGAAATTGCTCACTTTAAACTGTGTTTTTCATATGAACCCTTGTTTATTTTGTTGAGTATTCTGCCTTTTATGTCACTGGTGTCTTAACTTTCTACAATTGGAAATGATGTGGGTCACTGAGTATTACTCTTGTCACCTCGACCCACACTGAGGCTTTTCTTCTCTTGTTATCATTTGTCTTCATTTTCTGAGACAGTTCTTTATCCGAGGAGCTGTCTTTCACATCCCTCCAAAACAGTTGACCTTGTAGATTAGTTTTCTATCTGGTCATTTAGGGAACAATTTGTACTGTGGGAAAATTATGCCCCCAATTTTCTCTGACAACTGTATTATTTTATCAAGCAAAGTGCTATCAGGTTTGTCAGATGTGCTTGTGTTCCTGTGATCCGGGCTGATTTTCTTTAAACGATTTATCACTCTGTCAATGATATGTTTTCTTAACTCTGATCAGCATTTCCTGTTATTTTCAGTATTCTTGAATTCACTGACAGAAAGTGAAACTGTCAATTTCCTTTTTAGTGAAAATACGGAATTTTTATCTAAGAATACATTTCTCATATCTCTTTAATTTGTTATTGTAAAAACTCTGTTTGCAAAGACTTCACAGAATAGTTTCACATACATTATGTCATTTAATTCATATTTTTTAAATGGGTTACAAGATAGCAGAAAAGGAAGCCTTCTGTTTGTTAAAAAATGATTTTAACAAAATAGAATAATTTTCCAGAAAGATATAGGAAATTAACTCATTAATGATTTTATTTAACTTGTTTAATGAAAGATACCAGCACACATTATGTTTTGTTCAAAACGAAATCTAAAAATAGCCCATACATTTGTAGATTAGGTATACTGATGTAAATATGTACATACATGGAGACAAAATTAGGTTTTCTACAGCGTGGAAGAAGGAAGTCAGTTAAGCCTCTGCTAAATAGGGCAAAATTTGTATATTGATCGTCTATGTGCAAATTACAGTTAGAAAAGATCTCAAAGACAACAAAGGACTGCAATCAGGCAATTCAGAAGGGTGAGCTCTAGACAATTCAAAGTTTTGCAAAATATAGTTCTAAAGTTTTTGTAAATTAAATAACGATATTTAGTAATAATAGTAACTTCCAATTTCTTTCTTTTTTAAAATTCTTTATTAAATCACATCTGTATATATTAATGCATTTATGGTATATATTAATATATATATAATATATTATATACTATATATAATATATATAATATATATATATATTATATATATATATATACTGTGGAATTCTTACACCTAACTGATTAATATAACCATCTCCTTGCTTACTTATTTGTTGTGGCAAAAACATTCATACTCTATTCTTTTTTTGGCTGTGACCAGGTATGAACCCACCACCTCCGGTATATGGGGTCGGCACTCTACTCCTTTGAGCAACAGGTGCCGCCCCATACTCCATACTTTATAGTAAAAAAATGTATCATTGCTTTATGCACATTAGGTTGGATCCCTCCATGTACCCTCCCTCCTTCCAGCCTCCCTCCTCTCCTCCCCTCTCTTTCCCCCTGCTTTCTGGACTATAGTTAAACATTTATCAAAATAGCTTCTAGTATATAAGGAATTACATTTTAACCGAAGGTTTTAGGCTGCTGTAAATCAAGTATACAGCTGCCTGTATGTTCTATTTATTCACTTATTTATGTATTTGATTATTTATTGTTAACTATATTGTTAACTATTTATTGTTAACTATAACGACCCTTTTTTCTGCTACTGACTACTAGATCTTATTTCTGTATTTTTTCACTGACTGACAAACCAAAATACAGAAGGAAGTAAAACAATTCAATAGAAAAAAAAATGGACAGAATATTTAAATAGATATTTTTTAAAAGAAGACTTACAGTTATTTTATTTTATTTTATTTTATTTTGAGATGGAGCCTCAAGCCATCCCCCTGGGTAGAGTGCCATGGCATTACAGCTCATAGCAACCTCCAACTCCTGGGCT
>CAUYQV010048484.1:0-21262 GCA_963574575.1 Galagoides demidoff
CAATTTGGTAATTGTAAATTGAGCTGCAATAAACAGTCTAGTGCAAGTGTCCCTATGATCAAAGAATTTTTTTCCTTCTGGTTAGATGCCCAGTAATGGGATTGCAGGATCAAATGGGAGGTCTAGCTTGAGTTCTTTGAGGGTTCACCATACTTCCTTCCAAAAAGGTTGTATTAGTTTGGAGTCCCACCAGTAGTGTACAAGTGTTTCCTTCTCTCCACATCCATGCCAGCATCTGCAGTTTTGAGATTTTGTGATGTGGGCCATTCTCACTGGGCTTAGATGGCATCTCAGGGTGGTTTTGATTTGCATTTCTATAGTTATTAGGGATAATGAGCATTTTTTCATATGTTTGTTAGCCATTCATCTGTCTTCTTTAGAGAAGGTTCTATTCATGTCTCTTGCCCATTGATATACGGGATTGTTGGCTTTTTTCATGTGGATTAATTTGAATTCTCTATAGATCCTAGTTATCAAGCTTTTGTCTGATTCAAAATATGCAAATATCCTTTCCCATTGGGTAGGTTGTCTATTTGCTTTGGTTGTTGTCTCCTTAGCTGTACAGAAGCTATTCAGTTTAACTAAGTCCCATTTGTTTATTTTTGTTGTTGTTCCAATTGCCAAGGAAGTCTTCTTCATAAAGTCTTTCCCCAGGCCAATATCTTCCAGTCTTTTTCCTATGCTTTCTTTGAGGTTTTTAATGTTTCGGGCCTTAAATTTAAGTCCTTTATCCATCCAGGAAATTAAACTAACATCTTACAACTACCTAATCTTCAGTAAACTAAATAAGAACACACCTTGGGGGAAAGATTCCCTATTCAATTCAGGTGTCCTCAAATGGCCTGCGGGCCACATGCAGCCGGCCTAGGATACTTATTGGGCTTGCCGGGTGTTTTTGCCGCAGCTACCTGTCCTTCTTAGCAGCCGACTCATACTGGTGTCTGCAGTCCAGCCCTCCAATGGTCTGAGGAACAGTGAACTGGCCCCCTGTTTAAGAAGCTTGAGGACCCCTGCTGGGAGAACTGGATATCCACATGTAAAAAACTGAATCTGGACCCACACCTTTCTCCACTCACAAAAAATTGATTCAAGTTCGTCTCCCTTTCACTCCCTCATAATTATAAAGATTCAAGGGGGAATAGAAAGCAATTGCTCTAAGCTAATTAGCATAATCCCATCTGTTAAGGACTGAATTGTATCCCCTCCACAAATGTGAATGTTGAAGCCTCCAACCCCCAAAGTGTTGTTGACCTAAGGATTCCAAATTATATAAAATCAGCACATTGTACCCCACAAATGCATTAATGTATACATGATCTATGTGTTTATGACTTAATAAAAATAAATAAACAAATAGAAGGAAAATAAGGTAAATGAGATCAAAGGATAGGATCCTAATCTCATGAGACCGACTTATTTATAAGAGGAAGTGACAAAAGAGATTCTCTCTCTCTCTCTTTTTTTGAAACAGAGTCTCATTCTATCACCCTGGGAAGAGTGCTACAGTGTCATAGCTAATAGCAACCTCAAAAGTCTTGGGCTCAAGCAATCCTCTTGCCTCAGCCTCCCGAGTAGGTGAGACTACAGGTGCCTGCCACAACAACTAGCTGACTTTCCTATTTTTGACAGAGATAGGGTCTCACTCTTGCAGGCTAGTCTCACAACTCTTCAGATCAAGCAAGTCTTGGCCTCCTAGAGTGGTAGGATTATAGCCCTGAGCCACCATATCTTGCCTCTTTTCTTTTATCTCTTTTTTTCTTCCTTCCTTCCTTCCCTCCTTCCTTCCTCCCTCCCTCCTTCCTTCCTCCCTCCCTCCTTCCCTTCCTCCTTTCCTCTCTTTATTTCTTTCTTTCTTTCTTTCTCTCTTTCTTTCTCTTCCTTTCTCCCTCCCTCCCTTCCTCCCTTCCTTCCTTTTTTCCTTATTTCTTTCTCCCTTTCTTTCTCTCTTCCTATCTCCCACCCTGTACCCTCCCATCTCTGAACACAGCTAGAAGACAACCATGTGCACACCAAGAAGAGAGGTTCCACCTGACCCTCCTATTACCTTGATCTTGGACCTCTGGCCTCTAAAGCTAGAATAGAATGAATTTCTGATGTTCAAGGCGCCCAGTCTGTAGTGCTTAGACTTGGCAGCCTGAGCAGGCTAATACCGATTTTGTTACTGTGAAGTGAGAGATGCTATAACAAATACCTGAAAATGTGGAAGTAACTTTGGACCTGGTGCTGGGTAGAGGCTGGGAGGAAAAAAAAAAACAAAACCTTGTTTGCCTTGAAGGGACTGTTAGTAGAAATATGGATATTAAAAGTGATTGGGGACAAAAAAAGTCATTTTGCTGAGTGCTCGAACAAGAAATAAGGAGAGCTGGAAAGAAGTGTCTATCATCCTAGAGAATGCGTTTATCATCCTGAGCAGAGTGATGGGAAGAATGTGAACATTAAAGATGCTTCCGATGATACCTTGGAAGTGAGGAATGTGCTCTTACAAACTAGAAGGAAGGCAGCCGTGTCATAAAGTGGCAAAGAACTTGGCTGAACGGTGTTCTTGATTTCTGTGGAAGGTAGAGCTTGCAAGTGATGAAATTGGATATGTAGTTGAAGAGATTTCATACAAAATGTTAAAGGTGTGGCCTGGTTTCCTCTTATTGCTTAGAGTACAGTATGACAGCAGAGAGATACCTTGAAGAAATTATTAAGCAAAAAGGAACAAGAACTTGAAAATCTGGATAATTCTCTGCTTATCCATATTGAAAGAGAGAGAGAAAGTCAGCGAACGCTCTAGATTGAACACTAAGAATGTGCCTGAACAATCCATAAACTGCCTCATAATGAGATTACCCATAGAATTGAGTCCCCCATCTTAAATGAAGCCAGGAACAGCAATAGGATTATACCAGCAAAAACACTTCCCACTGTGACTAAAGGGGATAGAAAGGGATATGACAGAATGAGAGAAGGCCCTAAGGGGTCTTAGATTCTGCAGGATGGGACAGCAGTGCTGCCTGATGCGGAATAGGTGTTGTCCTTCAGGAAGAGGGAAGAAAGACCCCAAAGGCAATTCAGAGATCAGGGCTGCTGTCCCCACTGCAGGCCCAGCAGACAGGCCTATTCTCAGCTTCAGTGGGTGGGGCCCCCTGCTTATCTTCAGTGAACCAAGATGCTACCGCCCTGTGTCTCGGGGACAAAGCCACTGCTCAGGGTCTTGCTGTGCATGGGTCTGTGGGTGATGCTGCCTACACTTTTGACTTGTCTGGGACCTGTCTCCCTTTCTTGTTTCTGATTTCTCCTTTCTGAACTGTGATTATCTACATTATGCCCGTCCCACCACTGCATTTTGGAAGCAGAAAACCTGTCTAGTTTCACAGATTCACAGCTGGAGAGAATTTCTGCCTCAGTATGAATCTTATCTGAAGTCACGTTTATAATTTGATTTAGGTGATGCTGTTGACTTGGGATTGATGCTAGAATGGGTTAAGACTTCGGGGGCTGTTGGGATGGGGTGAATGAGCATTCAAGAGGGTGGGGGAGAAAGTAAACTATTTTGTACCGAGTAGTGTGCTTCAAAAATTCCTGTGTTAAAGTCTTAGTCCTCAATGTGGCTATATTTGAAGACAGCACCTTTATAAGGTAATTAAGGTTAAAACAGCCCACAATGAAGGAAGGGTTTAATCCAATAAGGACCATTGTCCTTATAGGAAGTGCAAGAAATGACAGAAGTGATACCTTCTCTCTCTCCTCCTTCTTTCCCTCCCTCTCTCTCCACGCAGAGAGCAAATACAAGGGCGAACTCAGTGAGAAGGCAGCTGTCTGCAAGCCAGAAAGGGAGGCCTCACCTGCAACTAACCTTGCTCTTACCTTGATCTTAGAGTTCCAGCTTCCAAAATTATGATCTATAAAATAATTAAGAATTTCTGTAGTTAAAGCCACCCCATGGCTGGTGTTTGTTAACAGCAGCCCATGCAGACTCATATACCACCTTTTCATCATAATGATTATTGTGAGGGACAGGTTGTTAAGGATGTCTGGTATCTGAAGTGAATAGAAAGCTCTAAATCCAGGAGTTTTGGGCATCTATTTCTCCTTCCTTCAGGAAGCCAGCCCAAAAATGGGCCAAAAGGGAAGGGAAAGAGCTTCAAAGGCTACGGAAAGAAACTGAACCTCCCAGCTTACCATGTACACACTATTAAATGATAGGAAGAAGCTCTATTTAGAAAAGACTGGGGATGGTATTTGAATAATAGAACTTCTACAACGTTTATGAATTACTTTATTGCAAGTAAGGACTGGACTGCAATCTTACCTCTCTACCATCCCTAGAGAATGCTGCAAAGTTCATAAAATTTCTCCAGTCACTATGTGGCCTCCAAATCTTTATCTCTTGGTTTGTTTTTTGGTTACTTCATTTGAGGTGTGACTAACGTGTATGTCTGGCGTGGGGAAGAGGAGTAGGGAAGAGGTTATAACTGGCCCTGATTCACAAACAATATTGGAAATTTAAAGAATGTGTAGTCTTCCTTTCCACAACAACTTTTCCTAATCAATGTTACTTTTGATCTTGGGCTTTCCCAACATACAGGGATAAAATGAAAGTTCAGGATGACTAAGAAATTAACCAAGCCCTGAACAACAGTGAAGAGTCATTTTCATAATAAAATGCAAAGCTGGATATCTCCCCAGTATCCCGATTGTGTTCAAACATAATACATTTAAATATATGCCTAAAGCAAAAATGTAGGCTTTAAAAATTAAAAAATAAATAAATAAATGTTTGCACTGAATTCAAAGTCTTTGGTAAGAGCTAAGCTTATGACCTTGGACTTTAAGTTCCCTCTTTGTGTAATGGAGATAATAAGGTCTACCTCTTATAATTTCTGAAGGATTTAATGTGTTAACTTCAGAAGCTTCTGGAATAGTGCTAGAATTGGGCTTTATAAATGTCATTTGATTTTCTTACTTCCTTTTCCAATTCTTTTTTTTTGGAGACAGAGTTTCACTTAACCCTTGGTAGAGTGCCATGAAGTCACAGCTCACAGCAACCTCCAACTCCTTGGGCTTAGGTGATTCTCTTGCCTCAGCCTCCCAAGTAGCTGGGACTAGAGGTGCTCACCACATTGCCTGGCCATCTTTTTGTTGCAGTTAGACCGAGAGCTGGGTTTGAACCCATCACCCTCAGTATGTGAGGCTGGCACCCTACACACTGTGCCACAGGTACCACCCTCCTTTCCCAATTCTTACCTCTATACTCTGGTTGCAGAAAAGTTAAAATTGCTCTGAACCTCATTTTCCAAAGATTATAAACTATATACACATTCCTGATAGGATTATCATGTCATATGTGTTAACCATTCCATGAAGAGATTCATCACCTATTAAGTCCTATGATAATGTTATTTATATTATATAAAGTTATGCCCAGAAATGGTCATCAAAGATTCCCACTACTTTGGAAGCTTTTCTCATACAAACACCTTTCTTTTATAAGTAGCTGTGAGGCTGAGGAGATGAAGAGTGACAGAGGAAGTGTTAGCACGCTCAGTTTAGTTTAAACAATTATCCCTAACCAATAGATCATACAACCATACATCTAAGTCTACTCCTTGAATTTTCTCTACCATGTGGTAGATATGTCACATACCACAAAAGACTTAATGCTACATCTGAAGTGACTCCATTACTTTTTTTGGGCAGCCAAGTTCTACAAGGTTAAATCATAAAAGACATCACTAGTTATAGAATTAATAGATCTAGGCATGTTATAACAATGTAGTACAAGATAAATATGCACTTTCATACACACACTCAGCATCCTTCACATTTTTCTACGCTTTGAATTACTCAAGTACTATCCCAACATCCTTAATGGAAGCAGACATAGATGGAATTACGTTCTTTTAAAACTGGAAAAATCACGCATCAACTTGCATTAAGCTCCTTCCTTGCAGATCTGACTTGTGTACTGTATAATTCTGAAAGCCCAGTTTGACCTCCATTTGCTATTGTCATTTATTCATTCTTTCATAAATTTGATTTGGTCTCATTATGATATCCTTAAATGTACTAAATCTCTTACTAGTAGAAGAGTACATGAAGCCTTTGGATTAACCTGCTTTTCTATTCTGTATCCTGGATGTCAGGATCTATGGTCTACATGTCTGCGAATTACCTGCCTTGCCATCTGTTTTCAATGAGAAAAATAAATATCCACAGTTTCCCCAAAATAGGATGTTTATGAGCAATATCTTCAATCACTGGTGGAGATTAATTCCCACAATGTGTTACAATGATAGCAGTGATCCAAGTGAGAAGACAACTATCATTACAGTTACCAGGATGCCAGTGGCTAGTGACATCCAGGTCCTAAAAAGCTGATCAAGATGTGTGTCAATGACCTCCCTGGTTCTCACACAATAAAAATAAAAAATTATAATAACGAATAGTCGGCAACTGCCTAGGCTTGAAAAGAGAAATAAATACTTATTTTTTTTGTGGTTCACTTAGGTAAAAAAACGTACTCTAAAGTCAATAGAAACAGAAATGTTTATAAAGAACATTTCACATGATGATAAGTTGTTTACTCATAACGTTTCCCATTCTTTCCTCTGTTTATTCCCAATTTTTATTTTACATTCATGAATATATTACTGTTTGTATAAGAGCTTTATTGGGATATAATTTATTTACCCAAAATCATCACCTTTTCAAAATGTAAAATTCAGTGGTTTTTAGTATCTTTATAGAATTGTGCAATGATCATCAATATCTAACTTCAGGAAATTCCAGTTTTTTCAGAAAGAAATCCTATCCCTGTTAGTAATGTTTCCTGTGTTTCTTCTACCCTGGTCTCCCTGGAAACCATTCACCTACTTATTGTGTCTGTGAATTTACCTATTTTTGGCATGTCATCAAATGGATCATATCATTCGTGGCTTTTGGTGCCTGGTTTCTTTCTCTGAGTGCTGTGTTTCTTCACTGGGTCCATGTGACGGCGGGCATCACTTCTTTATCCTTTTTAATGAGCAAATAATTTTCTACTGTAAGGATGTACGATATTTTATTTATACAGTCATCAGTTGATGGACATTTGGGTGGTTTTTCCTTTTGGGAGATCGTAAATAATAGTGATGTGAACGTTTAGGCACAAGTTTCCAAGTGGATCTATGTTTTCAATTGGGGGGGGGACATGTATATAGGAGTAGAATGTCTGAAGCATATGTTAACACTGTGTCTCTAATTCTGAGGAATGGCTAAACTGCTTTCATTTCACAACCCTACCTTGTACTCAATTAAGAACAGAAAAAAAAAAAAAGAAAGAAAAGAAAGCCAAAACCTTATTTACCAAAAGTGCCTTAGACTATATCTACTTCTGGCACACTGTAACTAGGAAGGCTACAGGTTTTTGCCTCTCTAAGAGCTATATAGCTTTGCCCTTTTATTGCAGCAAGGGTTAGCCCTGACAACTTTTCACTTCAAAAAGGATTCCATTTACCCATCACCACTATACATTTAAATAAAATTGGAGACCACAGAGAGATCGGAAACAGTATGGGGAATTTTGGACACAGAAAAAAAAATGTAGTAATGAAGGTAAATAAGTGAAATAGCCACTAAGCCATCAACATTAGCTTTGTGTTGAGAAAAAATAACATTGAGATAAACAACCTTGAAATAAGTAAACGTTCCAAATGAAGGGTTTCAAATAGACTTCGGGACAAAAATGATCTGTTCTCTGTCTCCTTAAATACGTTCTTCAAGCCAGAAGAGGTAGGTAGAAACTGAAAATAGATTTCACCAAGTGCCAATCCTCCTAACAGCCCAGTGCGTGGAAATCCAGCTGTTCTCTTCGGCTTTGTACATTAGCAGCAATAATGGTAAAGACGATGCCTTCCTTATTTGCTGGCAGTTGTGTTGATGATGCGGGAGGCAAAATAGCGTTTCTCTTCTGGGCAATGTTAATTGCGGAGTGCTGACAGGAGTTCAAAAATAAATTCAGATTCTTCAAGTTAATGCCCCACATCAATGTAGCATGAAAAATATAATATACTGGCAAGCGCAAAGAAAGTGTGCATCTGGCACGATGTATTTTCTTTCTCAAAAAGTGAAGCGATTTACAGTGAATTTATAAACCCCCTAAAAAACAATATCAGAATAACAATTTAGATACCTATCCGTCTTTTTAATGTATATGACTCATTTGATTCCTTCGAGCAGAAATAATATATAACCTTATCATCCTTTCTGGAGCTGAGATAACTGTGGCTCTGAGGGAGTGAGTGAAATGGTTAAGAAGGGGAAGAATAAGAATTGTATCCCCTGTTTTTATCTCTTCTCATCCAATACCGCCACATTCCTAGTTTCCAAGCAAAATTTCTGAATATAGTCCAGTAATTTTGAAGTCATTTATATGCAAAATGAGTTAGGATTTTCAAAATTGGGGCTGTATGATGAATGAAAGGCAATACCACCATCGAGTTCTTCCAGCGGCCCATATTTTCTGTTAGGAAATAATTAATGACACTGACTTAAAATATTTAGAACACACATTTTCTCGCCAGTGTTTGGCAACTGTCTGGTACGTACAGTCAAAAATACCTAGAAGCTTCCATAATTATTCATTCATCTCTGCTGTAACTTTTAAAGCAGCACTTGAAGTTGTGTGTTACTGTCCTCACACTTTACAAGGGAAGCGACCAAGAGTAATGAAGGAGAAGCAGCGTACACAAGGTCAGAGAACAGCAAAACAAATGTGTATATTTTTCACTCAGGCTTGTCTGAACACAAACCTTTTCTCTTTAATAATGCTATCTGGAGAAAATGTATTTAAGCTTTAAAAATGTAGTGGTCCCTTGAGCTGGTAATTTCATTTCTAGAATAGTATTCTAAGAACAGAAGCAAGGGCATGTGCTACAATTCAGCTATTACAATCCTGAATACAACATATGAATGTTGCTTATAGTAGACCAAAGCTGGAACCTGCCTAGTAACCAAAAATAAGGGCGTGATTAAATTAATTATATTGTATTACATGGTAGAATAGTATGTAGATATTTAAAAAAGTGGTAGTAGAAACTTTTTTTTTTTTTTGGCTGGGGCAGGGTTTGAACCCACTACCTCTGGTATATGGGGCTGGGGCCCTACTCCTTTGAGCCACAGGCATCGCCCTGAAGTAGAAACTTTTCTATTCGAAAAATAATACTGCAGATAACGCATAATTGTGCTAGTGATCTCCACTTAACCTATGAAGTTTAAACACTAACTTGTTTGTGATATGTGTCTTCTCCCTCTTTCTTATTCTAAATAAAATTAGGCTTTTCCACGTGACCCCACATATGGCATATGGCATCACACTTATTTGAGTATCTTTCTTTTCTTTACAGGCTATCACTTCCTTGAGGTTGGAGAATAAACTTAATTCATCTTTATTATCCCACCTGTCTCTAACCCAGAGGTACAGTATATAAGTGATAGGAGATATTCAATAAACAGCCATTGAATGAATAAATAAAGGAACAGTTCCTTAGCAGCCTGTTCGGCTTGGTTCATTTAATGGCCACATTTAAGAATCACATGGAAATTATAAGATTCCTATGGCTTACTGAGGAAAACTGTCAGGTGTTTTTCACAACAAGAAGAGACAGACTCCAGGATCCCTGCTACCTTTGACCCAACCATTATGCCCTAAAGACAAGAGGGGTTAGGATCTCACCATACCTGTCGCCCACATTATACATTATGTCCTGTGGTGCAGCCATCTGTCAAGGTCCTGAGCTAATACAGGGTTTGAATGTGAGATCTATACATTTCTATAGGATACATCAATAGCCTTCCTAAAACATATCTCTTAAAGTTTTTTCAAAATTTTTTATAGATGCCTATTTGATGTTTATTTATTTTGTAAAAATAGAGACCCTTTGCTTTTTATTCAGAAATTCGCCAAGTTTAAATGTTTAAACTACAATGATAGAGTCTATTTTGTTTTCACTATATTATTATGATCCCAAATTATCTGTACCTTTACATTTTTAGTTCATTGATTAAGTCCAGAACTTTATTTTTGTTTTCATTTTAAGACTATGGTGAGCTGACTTTTACCAAAGCCCATCAAAACACAGTTCCTGAGACTATTTGTTCATTATTCTTCCCTGTAGACATTATAGTACAGACACGAGCCCTTCCAACAAGATTACAAAAATTCCACTGGGAATGAAGAAAAGAGAGCTGCTACGTGCAGTTCAGGGGGGATGAAGATCCTTTACACCCTTGGCATCTGCACAGGCAGCATTTTCAAATTATCTAAAGAAAGTCAGAGAGTAGGTCAGTGGGAAGAAAGTCAAATGGATAACATCCAGGAAGAAGAAAAAGAGCAACTGAACTAGGTGACAGAGGCAGAGCAGAGGGCTGCCTTCAACCAGCACTCAAGAAGTCTTCACGCTTTCTGAAAGTTCAGTCAGATGTTTACATAAGTTTCTATAAAAAAGGTGTCACTGTATATAGGACTGCTAAATTTCCTATGGCCTAAAGATTGCCTACTTATCTGCTACGGTACTCTTTGCCCCCTCAGAAGCATCATGCACTATGGATTAACCT
The DNA here is from genome assembly GCA_963574575.1 of Galagoides demidoff. NCBI lineage: Eukaryota > Metazoa > Chordata > Mammalia > Primates > Galagidae > Galagoides > Galagoides demidoff. The sequence goes on from CAUYQV010048484.1 coordinate 10,582, forward strand.
GGTGCCAACGATATTAGAATGGAGATTGTATAGGGGAAAACATTAGGTATTTACCTAATTCTGCTCCCTGTAGACTCTGCTGAATTGGGCTTTAGAGATTGGCCCAGGTTATGTTTACAAGTTGCAATTGAAGGTGTTCCCCATCTACTGCCTATATAGGCACGGGCTAGTCCCAGTTTCAAAAGCATTATAAGGAAGCCAAGGTATTCTCAGAATTTGTGGATATATAAAGGAAGAAACCAAGTTTTAATAAGGCAGAACAGGCATCACAGGGGATACACACACATACATATATATAGTTGATTTGACTTATATTTTCATTAAGAGACAAATAAAGAGCCTTAAGGACTCTTTGTGGGATCACTAAATATCAAAGACAAAATCAGGATTTATATTATTCCCTATGTGAATATGTTGCCTGAAGTAACAGTAACGATAGTGTTTACTGAGGGCATATTTGGCACCAGGCATGCTTCATATGTACTAACTCTTTGGTTTTTATAATAAATTTATGGTGTCAGTACCAGCATCATTTATTTTCTGTAAAGGAGAAAAATAGGGCACAAGAAGATGATAATATACTCATTCAAGGACATACATCTCCTAAGTAAGGGCTCATGCTCTTAAACAAGGTGGAATGCCTCCTTATGAGGACCGGGAGGAGTTCCTCTGTTCCTCTTCCTGGCAACACTCTCTTTTTGGGAGATGTGAGGGTGTGAGGGTAAAGGTCCAAATCAGAAAATGCACGTAGCACATTTTTTAAATCATTATGCTCACTTCTCCACATATGAAAACATATAATTCTCCACAGCTGAGATTACTTTTAGTGACAAGATTTTTAAAATTCACTTTGTAAACACATGTATCATCTCCTTTTATGACAGCCAAATGATTTGGATGCAAAACAAACAAAAAAAGATGATCAATTTTCACATCTTATTTTATTTATCTAATTTTATAAATAAATATAACTGAGAGCAAGTATCTTGATAACCCCATCGAACTTAAATTCTTTAAAATAACAAATACTGATTGAGCAAGGACTTTGTTTTAACCAGTGTTTACCCACTGAGCATATCCAGTAGTCAACAAAACAGATCACTTCTCTGCCTTTGTGAACCTTATTACTGATTATTTAGTAGAGATACTGCTTCTGTTCAATTACAGATGATTTCTTTTGGTTCAAGATATTTCATATTTATAAAGTATATAAATGTATAAATTTCAGCTGAGAAATACTGAAAAGAATAAATACATATAAAATGTCAGAAAACAAACAAGCCTGCAATCATATACCTCAACTGGCACAGACATAAGTTCTTAATATCATTACCTCTGGTTTAAAATCTCCTAAAAATCCCCTTAGAGAGGACAAAAGTCACAAACCCTGAATTTATCAGTTCTTTAAGAGCACACATGTACTGCCTCTTAAGACCTCACCTTCTCTCCTACACACACCCCAGTGGATACGCTTATCTATCTCACCGTCCACAACATCTTTGGTGAACAGCTCACAACCAAATTAAAAATCACACTCTAATAGAGCATAGCATACTAGAGCAGGGAGTTAAAGCCTAAACATTGACAACTGATACATAAATATTTCAAACAGTCTATTAGGGACTAAAGACAAAGACATACAATAGGAAAAGCATGTACTGTGGACTATGATTCTACTTGAAATGCACACATGGATGGCTATATCTGCTCTTGTTGAAAATTACTTAAGACTGGGGACTCTGGCATCAGACCAAGGCTCTTGAACATAGGTTCTACCTCTTGATGGCTAGATGAGAGGCAAGAGTCACTGTGCCTGAGCTGGATACCCAGCAAGCCGACCTTCCAGAGAGATGGGTTGACACTGCCCCTTCACCAAAGAGCAGGATCATCTGAGAACCAAAATCCAGACAACATGGACACTGGCTACAAGTGAGTACTAAAGTCAGGTATTCAGAAAGAATGCTGATGAGACAGAGCAGGGCTGAGGGCCATGAATCCCCAGCCCCACACCACTGTAAACATATGACTTGGGCCCTGGGTGCTACTCACACCAAGGGAAGTGCTGTGAGCTTATGGTTATAAATGCTGTGGTTGAATACCAGGGCTGGAAGCCACAATTCATCTACATCACAGAACTGTAACAAGGAAATTTGGACCTCAGTTCCAAACTCCCAGGGGAAAGGCTGGCGCTTCTCTAACCAGTCACCTTATGAGCCCCACAGCTCAAGACCGGGCCCCTCGCTGTCTGATGTCTGCCCTACCAGTTCCTTGGCAATAAGCATGCAGAAAACCACTTACCCGCTGCTACTCGGTCTCTGTGGGGTTTCCCCTCGAAAAATCGCTGGTCCAGGCTGGTGTGTGTATTTTCGTGGCATTCACTCTTGATTACTTGACATTAGATGACCGTGGACAAATTATTAATTCTCCGTGAGCCTCAGTAGCCTCTTCATCAAATGCGGGTAATGACAGTAAACACTTCATTTGGTTTCTGTGAAGATTAAATGAGATAATCTACGTCAAGTGTTTATCACAGCACCCACATATAGCGAATGCCAAAACATGCTAGCTATTATTACAATTTATGATTCAATTCCAGGAGTTTTTTGAGTACAAAGAAGGGAGGTTTTTTTTGTATCTCAAAAATAACTAAAAAACAAACAGGAAAGTTTTCCTTAAGAGACGTGAACAGCCGTTATTCTACAGACTGTGACCCCGCTGGTTTACTTGTTGACTCTACACATAGGAATCAGAGTTTCAGATCAGGGAAGAGAAACTTAGCCTATAAAACAAAGTCCAATTTCTACTGAAAAGCAGGCTTCGGGCATCTGTTCGCATCTTCCCCAAAAGGACTGGAATGGAAGAGTGGGGTGAGGAAAAGACAGCCTTGAGGGTCACACCTTACAGAATTATTTATGCATTCATTCATCCGTCCACACAGTATCTCCATTGTTCAACAGTTACATATCGTGAGGCACTAGGCTAAGTACCATGGTGGGATAAGAAGACTTGTCAGACCAACACTGAGAAGTAAAAATTGGCTTTTTCAAAATTTATTCCCTACATGCTGTGCTCCTAAAGAAGGAGCTGGCAGCTTGCAGATAGCATTGAAGACAGCTACAGGAAAATGCTTAAGGCAATCCACTCTGATAAAAGCTAAAATGGCAGATTAAGCCATTTTCAAGTACATAAAAGAGCTGGAACTCTGAGGCTTAGACACTGGCCCACTCACCCTGCCAGCGAAGGGGGCTGTGTTCCTCCCAGCTACGGATGTCCAATTGGCAGAACAAGACTTGGAGCCCAAACTATACCATACACATACTCAATTTCTGGATTTCAGAAGAGCCATAGCTTTTCTAAGTAGTTTCTTAAAGTCTCCTGGAATCTAATGCTTGCTTTGGTAGGTCTTTGCATGTCACACCAAAGTACAATAAAAAATGTATTCCGCTCCTGTCACAGTGAAATCCCCCAATATACTGCTCTCTCGTCAGTCCTGGGTGGGAGCTGCCTGGGATTTTGTCCTGGATTGACCAGTATATTTGGGACTCTTAAAAAGTTCATAATATAGAAGAGAATATGCAACCCTTAATTGGATTATTCTAATAAAACTGAGAGAATGGCCTGTCGTGAAAAAAAGAACATGCCACCATTAGTTGGAATCATCTATTTTTTCCTCCTGATAAACCTCTAGCTCCCTTGAAAGTATCTGATGGAAATCAATTCCTGTACCACTCACCATTTCTCTCTGTATAAGAAGAGGAGTTACTATTTTAAAGGACTCATGGAAAATGAGAGGTCTGCTTCATTCCTCCCGGCAATTTACTAGCTCTGTAACTATCATTCTCATCCTAGAGGCCAGTTTTAGAGTGATGGCATTGGACTGATGCAGTGTATTTGGCTTTATGTACAAAACTGTTTATCAATGCAGTTTTACTAATAATAAAATTGACATTTGAATACCTGAGGAAGTCAAAACTTACTTGTCCATTTCTTAATAGGTTCAGAACTTAGACATTTGAGTCCCTATCTCCTTTAGTTTCAGTTGTTTAATTCACACATGAATTTGAATCCTAATTGGTCTCAGGAACTTTGTGATCAATCTTGAAATGTCAGTGTACTTATTCGCCCGTAATATTGATCTCATTGGATTCTATATGGATTAACTGAGATGATGTACCTGACATTTCGAAGGTAGTCAAAACTCAGCTTGTGTGGTATATGTGGACATAAAGAGTAATCTAGACAAAGAATGTTGAGAGAGGGAGAGTATGTCTCTATATTAAGAATAAACTTTTTTCAGTTTTTATAAATATAGAGGATATTTTAAAAATTTTAACAGATCACCAATAAATTAGAATCTTTCCTAAGATGTCCTATGCTCATGACACCCTGGCCAGTTTGACACCAGTATTCCGAGCTAAAAGCAGCATCACTGAAAAACATTTAGCAAATTACTATAGGAGTGAAACCTTAGTCAGCCCCACTCACCTCCAGAGGACATCACTTACCACGTGTCATCTAAAATGCAATTCCCTTTGAATGGGCAGGGGGCAGTTCTATTACCCAACAAGACTGCTTTTACTACTAGCAGTGGTTTAATGATTTTATGTCATCACAATAATAGAAGCATGACATTCGCCTGTGACTACTGCTTGGAGGAGTCTATTTTTGGAAAGCTGATTTTGTAGAGGACATGGAAATGTGGAGTCTTGGTTCCTGTTTATTTCCCAAAAGCCTTGGCCAGTAACTCTTATACATCTGTCCCCTCTATGGACCTTCCACAATTTTCTGGAATGAGTGTGATGATTGGATGTCCCAAACAATGATTGTTCACATACAAAACCTTTTCTTTAGAAATGGGAAGTTGGGACTGAATCCGATTTTTCCTTCAGAAGAAGCACCCGTCACGGAGTAGTCCAAAGCCTGAGTCCTCACTCTTTGAGACAGAAGAAGCACGCAAACAACTACCAGCAAACAAAGAAACAAAAAAGACAGACGGGGTATTACCTTTCCCTTCCACAACAGATCTGAAGCTAAGAGGCAGAAACTCCCTTCATGTCCTACTTCTCCCATAGACACTTATCACCGTGAGGACTCAGAGTTCAACTTCTTTCTAATCTCAGAACAAGTGCTTTTTCTCTGCTTAAAGCTCTTTCATCCATGCTCTTGATTCCAAGCCCCCTGTCTTTTCTAGGACATTGATCCATGTGTGCTCTAACTTATTCCTGTATTCTCACATCCCCCCCTGCTACTAGTTCTTTCCATCTGTGAAAACTAAATGCTAAGCCCTTCCCAACACACACATGTACACAGACACACACATACTCCGCTGTCTACCTCTACTCACTGACCTATGTTCCTCCACAAACAAACAACTTAAAATAGCTCACATTTGCTGTGTCCCATTTTTTAATTCCTATTTTCTCCTTAGCTTCTGTAAATAAGTGCCTGATATCCCTCTGGCTCCTTATCTCCAACCATATGCTGCAAGGATTTCAATATCTGTCCTTCCTCTTCTCTGACTCACACCCAGTCTCCTGTTCACACCTTTCTACCCAGACTGCTCAAGTGAGATTCAGCAATAACTTCCTAACAGGTAGATCCAATGGCCAGTATCAGTGATGTTAACATGTTACCAGCTTGTGAAATAGTTTATGAGCCATTCTATCTCCTTCCCCTTAAAAACATAAACCAAAAACAAAACACAAATTAAAAAAACAAAACAAAAAAACCTTCCACTCCTGGGTTTCAGCACTTGGCCAAAGGAAGAGCTATTGCTTTTCTAAGTAGTTTCTTATGTTATGCCAGGAGTTCCCTAAAGACCACACCACCAGACAATTCGAATTAAAGAGGAGTCCTGTATTGAAGAGCCAGCAGGCAACTGCCTCAGTGTCCTAACGTGGGGTTTCTGAGAGCAGCCCCAAGTTGTTTGAGGCTCTGGCTTTTATAAGGCAAAATATTTCCAGCAGGCAGCTAAATAAAGTAAACATAGTCAGAAAAGCGAAAGCATGGGTTAGGGGAAAACACTAGGGTAGGGTGGTTGGTTTACACAATGCCATAATCTGGAGAGCAAAGTACAATCTACAATGTCCTAAGGAAATGTAGGGAGGGGGCCTTATAGGTGGGGGTCTAAAGCAACAATCAGGGACATAATCACAAGTGCAGTCAGTAATTTTTATCACTAACAACTTTAGTTGAATGTAATCACAGTTATACAATGGGACAGTAAATAAGGAGGAACCAGTTTTGAAGGTAATGGGATATAAGAGAAAAGGAGTCAAAACAACAGAATGGAATCAGGCCTGTTTTGCCTCCCCACTGACTCTCAGGAACAGGAATTACAGCAAAGTGGAGTTAGGGTTGCTTCTCTTTCACCGCAACACTTAAAGTCTCCTGAAAGAGACATTTTACGTTGCTGCCTCTTTCTTTCTCCCAGGTACCATATATTGAATATATATTTTCTCCAAGTAATATGCCATGCATTTTACATTTTAAAACAACACTGGAAGATAAGGGGTATTATATTATACACATTTAAAAATTAAGCAGGTAGAACTTTAAAAAATGAACAACTTTACCTAATTATATATTAGTAAAAGGTATAGATAAGAATCCAGTTTTGTCTCATCCTGATATACCTATTAAACATGTTAATAGGATATTACATATTCCAAACATACATACACCAAAGGTAATAGTTTCAACCGACAAAGCTCACCTACCCAAATATTTAACAAGCATATATACATTTCGCTTTTGACCTTAGATGTTTTTCTTCCTAGAACTGATACTACAAAGATTTCAATCACATTTTGTACTCCTTCCCCATTTTCCTATCTTCTCTCTCAGGAGATAAGCATTATCTTCTGTTTACCTGTGGTCATGACTTTTATTTATTTAAATTTTTAAACAGCATTTGTTTTAATGTCTCCTCTGAATAATTCTCTTACCTCTAGTTCTGAGGGTGTGAATTCTTCTATCTGTTGCATTTTCTGACTTTCCCTTATGATGAATTTCCATAAGTGAACTTGAAGACTTCACTTTCATGTCATCTTCATGAGGGTTGTTAAGGGGGAACAAAATTAATATATTGACGCTCTAACCACCAATGTGAGTGTATTTACAGATAGGGTCTTTAAAAAAATAATGAAGAGTAATTAAAATCATAAAGTTGGGGTCCTACTTCAATAGGACTGGTGTACTAACAAGACAAGAAAGAGACAGGCACCAGCAGGGTGCATGCATAGAGCGGGGGCCATGTGGGGACACACTGATGGCGGCCATCTCTGTGAGCCAAGAAGAGAGCGCTGACCAAAAACCAACCTGCTGGTACTTTGATTTGAGACTTCTAGTTTGCAGAACTATAAGAAAGTAAAGTTCTAATGTTTAATCTACCCATTCACAGATTAACACAGGAGTAACCCAGTCTGTAGCCACAATCACAGTGTTACCTCACATTTATGTCTTTGCTGATGTCATCGGTTTTACTGAGTTTGCCTTAGGATTTTTTTTTTAACTCAATTTGCCATTCTGACACTACATAACTTATGCAAACTTGAGACTCCAAAGTTTGCTTAGAGCTATAGCACATGGCCAATTTCTCAAAAATGATTCATTTTTAGTCATACAGAGCTAGTGGTCAGAATTTTTGTAGTTCTGTTTTCAAAGAAAGAGAATAACTCCCTGTTTCAAAGGTTTCACAGGTAGTACTGACCTATTCCCTTATCTAGGGACCCCGTGACCTGGGCTCCCCTCTGAGAGTATTACAATGTTAGACCCAGCATTTAATGTCTATTTCCCTAGGTCTGACAAATCTGAGATTGTATGCCTTTGGTTACTAATCTTCCTGTGGATTTTTTTTTCACTCTGAAATCTCAGCATTTCCTTTCCTAATTTTTACTCTAAGTATCTCTAGGATACTTCTTTCATAATTCAATTGATTTGAAGAATTGGAATTTTTCTGCATGAGCTTAATTTCAAACATGGACCAGACGTCCCTTTTACCCTTTCTATTTCATTATGCCTTTGTCTTATTCCCATCCTCTGACTGTATATGCTGTCACGTGAAATATATTTTTGCCTCTACTTGACAGGGACATCCTGGTATTTTCAGGGGATTGGATCTACTCTTGTGATGTTCTCCTTGAACAAACTAATGAACTTCCAATGTTTTAAGTAACTTATTGTTTTGTTTTGTTTTTTTTAATTCCTGCTTGATATATCCCATGTGAACCACTTTCCCAAGTTATAAAATTACGTGGCCACTGTTAGCTTAAATTCAGGATGTGTAGGAGAGAACTTATGATATTTCCAAATAATCTTTCAGAAATGTCTGTCTTGGAACCTATTCATCTTTTTGGATAACCAAAGAAGAAAACTAGAAACCATTGAGAATGCATTCTTTCCTCAATCCCCACATTCAGTGGAGAAGAAAATTCTAACGACTCAGCCTATTTACATCGTTATTATACAGCAGCTACCCTCACAAGATTTTTAACAGTTACTATTTAATTTTCAGCCAAACTGACATCCTTGCCCCAAATCAGTTTTCTTCTGTTCTGCTTTTTTTTTTGGCTGTCAGTGGCATTTTTTAAAAAAGAATAACTAATATTCTTCGTATTTTTTTGATCCCATGAACCCTTCAAATTGACTCTCCTTCCCTATGGGATAAAGTTCAAACTTTAGTGTGAAAGACTGAATGTTGATAACTGAGTCTTTGACTACTAATCTCGACTTATTCTTCACAGGGTTCTGTACCACCACTCTGCACTCCAGCTCAGTGAAGCCGTTTGTACCGTCCATGATTCCATGACTTTTCTCAAAGTATTGCCTCTGCCTGGAATAATTTCCGCTGGCCCCATAAACTCAGTATTACTTTTTCAAGTCTTTCGTTCTTTTCTTGGAGGAAGTTAAAGCCATCCTCCTTTGAATCTCTACCAGAGATACTTATCCTTGTATCCACTGATATAAATAACATGCCTGCCTCTCCCTCTGTGACTGTGAGATGCTTTCAGATAGGGTTAGCCCCCTTCAGTGATATTGAGGTATTAGAGCACGTCCCTCTCTGCTGTATGGGCTCTTCTGTACATTATTGGATATCTAACAGCATCCCTGACTTCTAATTCCTTCAGACATTGTCCAATGTCCCCGGGATTGAGGTGAAGAGGGGTATAAATGTTCCTCCTTGCAAACCACTGCTTTAAATCAGCAACCGTATTCCAGAAATCCTGTGTTAAAGGCTACAACCTGTATTACAGAAGCATTAGTTGTCTGAATGAGTGCATAATGAACAACATGATTCTAGTTATCCACAAACATTACGTGTATGTACCTGTCCTCATTTATCTTTAAATAACTGAAATACAAAATGTTTGACTTGTGAAATATACTTTCGAGTAGTTCAGAAAGAAAAATCCTAGACAATATTAGACATGCACAGGATTGAATATGTATACATGTGCACATGTGTGTGCAGATGTGTGTGTGCATGGCAGAGTGATAGACTAAATGCCAAATAAGATACACAGTCAAGTAAGAACAATTAGCAATTTTGTGAATTGGCTGACTGTTCAAATTTATTTTGCCAAGGCTAATGTTTAGTTAAGTCAACACTTCTGCCAATTATAAGAACCTTCATTGAATGAGCTTATGTTTGAATTTCAGCAACTCTGAATTTAACCTGAAAGAAATATAATCTCCTGGGCAATTGTCAAAACAAGTGACTATGTTGACAATGTGTCTTGGAAATAAAAGCTAAAGGAAAGTCATTACATTTCTTAACTGCTCTTTCTTTAGACATTTATTTAATAAATGTTTAGAGAGTACTTAAAATGTGGTAAAAATTTCAAGGAAATAAAAAGATCTGCGAAAGTTATTTTTACTTTTACTAGGACAGATAATGTATGTGTGAAAATAATCTAAAGAAATGGAGTTCAAAATGTCAAGAAACTTCCAATTAAATATTCATCCCACTGATTTATTAAAATTTAAGAAAGGTGGCTTGGCACCTGTGGCTCAAGCAGCTAAGGAGCCAGCCACATACACCTAAAGTGACGGGTTTGAATCCTGCCCAGGCCCGCCAAACAACAATGATGGCTGTGGCTTGGCACCTGTGGCTCAAGTGGCTAAGGCACCAGCCACATACACCTAAGGTGGCGGGTTCGAATCCCCAGCCCGGGCCTGCCAAACAACAATGATGACTGCAACCAAAAAATGGCCAGGTGTTGTGGCGGGCGCCTGTGGTCCCAGCTACTTGGAAGGCTGAGGCAGGGGACTCGCTTGAGCCCAGGAGTTGGAGGTTGCTATGAGCTGTGATGCCATGGCACTCTACCCAGGGGGATAGCTTGAGGCTCCGTCTCAAAAAAAAAAAAACCCAATGATGGCTGCAACCAAAAAAATAGCCGGGTGTTGTGGCAGGCACCTGTGGTCCCAGCTACTTGGGAGGCTGAGGCAGGGGACTCGCTTGAGCCCAGGAGTTGGAGGTTGCTGTGAGCTGTGATGCCACAGCACTCTACCCAGGGGGACAGCTTGAGGATCTATCTCAAAAAAAAAAAAAAAAGAAAAAAAAATTAAGAAGGGAATCATAGAAAGATACCTTAGAATTTTGGCATTATGGACAGAAGGAATTTTAATACCAGAATTATTTATATTATAAAAAGTCTGAAAAAACCTTAACATTCAACAT